>NW_021024685.1:295428-323617 GCF_004153795.1 Camellia sinensis
ATGGATGGCGGATTTGAGTTTTTTTGAACGCAACTGAACCATCAAATCGCGAGCACCACTAATAATTTGTAAGATTTTGTATTTTTAATTTGTTTAAATATTCTGTTTGTGTTTTCAATTGAAAAAAAAATTAGATATTCTGTTGTGTTTTCAATTTGGAATTCTATTATCAAATGGTAAGGGTTGATATTTGGTATTTTCGTATGAAAAATATAATGCTTAATTTTGGCATTTTTTGAAAAAAATCAAATTAAATAGTTTTTGAATAAAAAAATTTAATGAAATAGTTTTGATAATGTATGATTTTTTTATATGTATTTATGATTGGTATTTGATAATTTAGTTGATAATTTTTTAATTATGTTGAGTTGAATTGTTATCCAAAAAAAAAAAAAATAATATTGTATTATGTTCAAAATTTGTAAAAGTTCAAACTGTCAAATTGATTTGCATTCATTCGCTAATCTGTATCTATTAATTCGGTGGACGAATGCGGATTAATTTTTTCCAATCCATCCTTTCGGCAGGTGAATGACGGATTAGAAATTTTTCGATCGCAATTGATCTGCGGACACCCCTAGATCAAATAAGTTTATTTTTTTTAATTTTTTAATTTTTTATTTATTTATTTACTTATTTGTTTATTTTGCCATACCGTAGCAATGGATATATAGATATATGTTTTCACATCATTTGTGACACGTATTTGTGAGGAGAGGTGATCTTAAAATATATCTCCATTGGTTGTTAGGATAGTGGTTGATAGTTTGACCGACTTTATTGATAGATTTGATTTTCAGCTCATACTAAAAGTTTACGTTGCTATCGGATTTGATGTGATTGGATAACTATACAGGACATTATATAAATCATTATCTAATGTGATTGATAATTTGATTGCTATCGTCACTTGATTTACTTAATTGAAAAATTATTTGGTACTCCTCCAGTGTCATGAAGCGATGTTTTTTATTAATTACAATATATCATAGTCCTCCCATTCTCTGATCATTTAATATAAAATTGTAGATCTTATATTTTTTATCAATCACAATATTATCGGGGCGTTACTTGACGGTTTGACGGTGTCCCAAAAGAATCAATAACTCCTCGACTTAATTACTTTACGTCATCTTGCATTTTGAAGAAATAATTAGAGATTAAATTCATTTTGGTTATTAAAAATAGGGATGTTTAAAAAAAAAAACCGGTCTAATTGAGTTTAAACTGTTGATTTGGTTTGATTTTTATTAATTTCGATTATGATTGTAAAAATGATAGAACCGTTCAAATTGAGTTAGTGACTTTTATTTATATTTTTATATGTAAAAATTAAAATATAAAAAGTGTTTTTTATTTATTTATAAGAATTGAATGCTAGTCTTCATTGTGAAATTGATACTCTAATAACCAATTTAATCAAACTAATTAGTAATAGTTTGTTTACTAACATAAAGGTTTAAGTGAGTTGATTTTTTGACCTTTTGGTTATTTTGGCATCTATCTAAAAAGTCTCGTTTGGGTTGGATATTTTTGACTTGTTTGACTTTTATGAGGGAAAAAATGAAATGATTATGACTTAGATGTGATATTTTATCTTAATGATTTTTTAGTTTATTTTGTCTTTTTGTAACTATTTTAACCTGATAGCCTCATGCCAAACGAGGACAAAATATATATCATATTTATTGTTATATAAAATTTTAAAAACTGTAAAATTGAACAAAACAAAATCAATTTTTGTGATTTGATTCTAGTTTGGTTTTACAAGTTCAATGGTTCGGTTGTGGTTCTAATTTTTCTGAAAATGCAGAAACCGATTCAGTTCATGGTTTACTCTAAAACCGGACTAATATGATCTGTGTACACTCCTAATTAATTTATTTATTTTTCTTTCTACTTTGACCTTGAATGTTTCTAACTTTTTCTAATTACTCCCAAAACAAACTACCTTCCAATTTTGAATGGAAAAAAGTCACTTTGGTAGTTATGTTATGGAAAAATAAATTATATAGTGTTAGAGGTCCCAAATTTTCTACTAAACAAATGACCAAATGTCTCACATGGGTGTGGGGTCCACAAAATTGCGGACCCCACACTCATGTGAGATATTTGGTCATTTGTTTGGTAGAAAATTTGGTGTCTCTAACATTATCCAAATAAATTATATTAAAATTTATTTGAGCTTTGAGAACCTGTATTTTGAATTACTAGAAACAAGTTTGACAAAAATATTTACCAAAAAATAAAATTTTGAATTTTAAAAAATATTTTCACCCCAAAAAGAGATCGTATGAAAATAATTAGTTTTTTTTAGTTTTTTTTCACTAATGTAATTTTTTATTTTTTTTCTTCAAAAAATAGATTATAAAAACTCAATCAAATAGAGTGTTCGAGTGTATATGAACGGCGATGGCCATGGTATAGAGGTGTAAAACAATGAAGGAATGGGACAAATATGAGCGATGGAAGTGAAGAGAGGTGTTAGAGGTGGAAGTGAAGAGAATTAGAGGTTGAGATAGACGAATGCTATAAAAAAAATAGTGAAAGTTTGGAGGTGAATTTGCATTTTAAATTCTGGGTTTTAAACCTAAACAAAAAATAGTTCTGGAAATAAATTAAAAAAAAACACAAATCAGTGAGAAAAAATATTTTAAACGTTAAGTAAAAAATTGTAAAATTTAAGAGACAAATTATAATTTATCGATTTTTATGTCATGTGATGCCAAGTGAAATTTTTTACTTAAAATTAGATGGAAGTCAATTTTGAGATTAATTTTTAAAAAATCACAAACATATTAGTCAAAATTTGGGGGAAAAAAAAAACAAAAAAAGGGGAAAAAAAAAAAAAAAAAGTCAAAATGAGGGGTCGCATGAGATAGACGTTACATGTCACGCATGCGCTCCAAAACCTTTTCCACGCGAGAGAGAGAGAGAGAGAGAGCGAGATTTAACCGTAATGCCATTATGAGTAATTTCTTTCAAATTCGACGGCAATTATAATTCTAAAAAAAAAAAGGTAAATTATAAATATATTTTTTGAGATTTAATTAAAATATGAGTAATTTTATTTTTACATATTAATTTTTCTTAGTACACATATTTAATAAATATTTTTTTAATACATTTATTATAAAAATATAAATTCTCAATACATATCTCTATATTTCAATATTACCTTCATTTTCAATTTTAAAACCCCAAGTTATGTTTGGTTTCAATTTTTGAATTTTTTATGAGAAAAATATAAATTAATTTGACAAAAATAAATATCAAAAAAATATTTTCTAATTTTTTAATTTTTTTGTCTCTAAAAATATGAAACAATATTGAAATAAGAAGTTTTTTTTTAAAATTTATTTTTGAAAACATATTTTAAAACTATACCAAACAGAGTCTAATTTTATGGTATTTTAGAAATAGGGTTTGAGTAGAAGAAGATGGGGGCATTATGGTATTTTTATTCTAGGACAAAATTATATTAATGAAAATTTTCATTAAGTGTATGAACTGAGTGGAATTAGAGTGTGGAAATAGAATTACCCCTTCTGTGACTCTGAAAATTACATTTCACCCCCTGAGATTTCTAATTTCATAAAAAATCTCTCATTTTATTAATAAATCATCAAATCAATTAACAATTTTTAATAATATTAGAAATATATTTTAATTATTAATTTTATTATTGTACAAGAAAGTAATTATAAATTTTATTTTTTTAGTTAATTATGTTAAATAATTTTTTTTTGACAAGGAAGTATTTGTAATTTTCAAAATCACAAGAGACAATTTATACTTTAAGCAAACCTAAGGAGGTGTATTTGTAATTTATCCTTCTAAAAAAAACCATAAAGTAAACGATTGCTACCATTAGCACCTCACCAATTATTTTAGACCCATCATTTCCTTAGACTCCCATTTATAAATTCTAAAACCCTTAAAATTTCTTTTCTCTCTCCAAATAATATCAAAATTATATTTGTGAAAATATTCCACCTATTCAATTAAACACACACCTCCACACCCCAAAAAGCCTCTTTCCCAAAACCCCTAACAAAACCCACGAAGGTGATTACTACTTCATCTCCACATACTTCTTCATGACATGAGAAAATAAATGTAGGTCTTTTTTGTTGTTGATTTAAAATTCTCCTTTTGTGGATTATACGATTTTTATGAGTTTCGGTCATCTGTTCCCAAACAAATAAGAAATGTTCGGTTACCTGTTCCAGAACAAATGAACAATGTTTGGGCCTATTTTTTCAAATTTCGGCCATATGTTCGGGAGTTCAATCCGGAAAAAATGACGAGCAATTTTTATTATCTTTGTCATTTTTTATCAATAAACTTTCCTTTATAAGACCAATCTCCTCTGAGCTAAGAGCACCATCAAAGTTATAAATGTTATCTGTGCTTTTGTTGTTGTACTCCTCTCATCTTATGGAGTTGTGATTGTTCAAAAAAATTTCACTCATTGTTATTGCTAGAAAAGTGTAGGTAATCAAATGGTTGCCACAGTTACTGTTGAAATATTACCGTCAAAGAGTTTTCAAGGTTTTAAGAGTTTTCAATGTGAGATTTGGGGAAGATAGATGAGTGGTGATGGAGGTAGGTGCTCTAATAAACTCTAACTTATGATGTAGTGGATGTTGTGAGTTTAATTGTGGGATGGGATGTCCCAAAATTATTAATAACTTTTTTGATAATTTCATTTGAGGTTATTATTGTAATAAAAAAAATTAAAAAATGAGAAGGTCCAAAATAATTAATGGGATGCTAATAGCAGCACTCAAGTAAACGTGCTCGTAGCCCCAATATAATCACATGGAAAATTCTATTATACACATCTTATATTAAATGTATTTTTAGTTATGATTAATTTTTTCCCCTTTGATTATGACATTATTTTAAGATATTTAATTATGGCTTACTTGTGTTTAGTTATGACTTTTTTTTTTTTTTTTTTTTAATTATGGTGTATACTACAGTATTTTCCCAATACAATAGACACAAGGGTGCATGGTGTGATTCGATACAATTTGATAGTAAAATTATAAATAAAATTGTGAATGACATGTTGACAATAATCAAATTGAAGTTTGAGCGATTTCAATTTGTTAGTTGATTAAAAAATAATCTTAAATAATTATCAAGTATTTACATAATATATAACACTAATTTATATAATAATTTTCATATATATATTGTTGACTAATTATATATACAACAGCGCTACATACACCCACTGGGGGTCGCGCCCCCAGTGACGTGGCGCGCCCCCAGTGACGTGGCGCGCCCCCAGTGGCTGAAAACTTTAAAAAAAAAAAAAAAAAAAACAGTTTTTTTTTTTGGACCAATCCGGGGCCGACACCTCACTGGGGGTCGACCCCCAGTGGGGGTATGAAGCTTTTCTGTTATATATATATAACATTAATTTATAATAAAATGTGCATTCTAAATCTCTATTGCGTTGATTTTTATTTTGATATTTTATTAGAGATAAAAAAAAGAAAAAGAAAAATTCTAATATACATCTTTTTAAAAATAGTATACCATATGCTGCACCATTAGTTATATCATTTTCTTCTTTAATTTATGACAAATTTTCTTCTTTAGTTATGACATTATTTTAATTATGACTTATGAATTCTTTAATTATGTCTTATGTCATGTTTAGTTATGATATTTTTTTTTCTTTTTTTTTTAGTTATGACTTATAAAATTGAAATTATTTTATTTTTCTTGTTAGTTATAAAGTGTATATATGGTGTACACTCCTTAAAAGGCGTGCACTATATGCACCTTACAAATATAAAATAAAATGATATAATTTTATACTTTTTAGGTCATAACTTAAAAAAATAGAGCTTTTTTGATAAATGCTCTTTCTAAGAGTCTTATTTCATCAAATTCATATTCTTTTTTATTATTCCATTAGGTTCTATTTGAGGTAAGAAGACCAAAACACCCTCAATCTCTCCTGCCCCCAATAATGTTGATATTTAATGTTGATTGTCATTATGTTTTGGTAGTTTCTATGACCATTCCTATTCCCCATATCTTCACTCTAAAAAAATACATTAACTACAAACCACTATTTAATGTTGATATATATTACGTACAAAACATAGTTCTTTATTGATTGTCATTATGTTTTGGTAGTTCTTATGTATTTAAACGTTAACTGTACGTGATGACGTAAATGTTCACATCAGATGACGTGAATGTGAATGTTCACATCAGATGACGTTGTGATAAAGGTGATGTTAAGGTTTACATCTACATTGCATCAAATTACACGACCACAAGCCTCAACCTTCATTTGAATATAACACATGATTGTACATGATGACGTGAATGTTTACATTAGATGACGTGAATGTGAATGTTCATATTAGATGATGATGTTGTGATAAATGTGATGTTAAATGCTTTTCCTGGCTCTGTTATTTCTTTTCTTTTCTTCTGCTGTTTTGCATGTATTTCCATTTCCGATGTACCGAAAAAAAGATAAAGGTGATGTTAAGGCTCACATCAGATGAGAGAAAATGTTCACATTATTTTTAATGTCTTGTCAATTAAAAATATATTCACATCAGATGAGAGAGAACGTTCACATTATTTTTAATGTGTTGTCAATTAAAAATATGTTCACATTATATAATAATATAAAATAATATCAATGTTATTTAATTTGTGTATGAAATTTCCTATGTGTTGGTCCTTTCTTTTCTCTCTCCTCCCCCACATTAAATATCAACATTAAATATAAGGGTAAAAGAGTCTAAAAAAATAGAGTAAATAAATAAAAAAAAAGACTTTATGGAATAAAAATATAAATACATGGGACTAAGTGGGTTAAAAAATTCCTTCATGGACTTATTGGATTAGAACATTTCTCAATGAGATTTATCAATAAAAATCACTTAAAAGAATAAAAAAAGTTATACTCAAAATCTCAAAATAATGTCATAACTAAAATAATAATAATAATAATAATAATAATAATCATAATTAAAAAAGAAAATAGAATAACTAAAAATGTATATGCTATAGGGGTGTATAATAGAATTCTCCTATAATAGAGCGGATTGATTTTGAAGGAGATTATAAATTTTAGGGTAAATTACACTCACCTTTCTTGGGGTTTTTGACAATTACAGGGATCTCTTCTATAGTTTCAATTATAACAGAAATTTCTAACATTGTCAAAATTCTTTCCTCCCTTTAATTTAAGCCAAACAGTGTTAATTTGGTTATGCATGACCATAATACCCTTTACACTTAATACCCTTTAATTGTAATTTACTATATATATTAAATTATCATTTTATTTCTCACAATTTTTTTATTTTTGTATTTCCTTGACTTTGCTTTTTTTTTTTCTTTTTTTTTCTACTATAAGTTTTGAACTTTTATAAGTTAAAAATAAAATAAAAAATCATCCATTAATGAAATTAAGAAAGAATATCTATGTTTCTTATCTGAATTAATTTTGAGATTTAATTTAATAAAAATAATTTAAATGAAAGAAACAAAGATGGAGATATTCATTTTAGATGTAATAAATAACAAATTATTTGATTATTTTATTATTTTCAAATAATTTATTTCTTCAAGTAAAATTCTATTTTAATTAGATGTAAGAAATGACAAATTAAATAGTTTATTATTCTCAAATAATTTCTTTATCTTTAATTCCCTATCATCTAATTTTAATTTATTGTAGTGTGATTAGATATTTTTTTCACTTTCATATTTATTTTTAAAATTTTTATTTTTAAGGTGAGAAATATTGACTTATTTTTTTAATGATAATTAAAAATTCAGAATAAGATAGGATTGGGAAAAGATAAAATGATAATTATATATATATTTATGAGGTAACATTTGGTAATTTTTATAAGTCAATTTTTTTAATTATAAATATGAAATGTTATTATGTTTATTTTTCTTAAAATACATTTAATACACAAATATGTTTACAAAACAAAAGAAAAATTCATGTTTCGTAAGTTGCTATGTTATTGGGTAATGCTAGCAAACATTAATGAGAAAAAATGATGAAAAAAATTGAGGAAAAAACATAGAGAAGAGAACAAATAATAATAATAAATCATATGGTGTTGCTATTTACTGTAGTGACACTACAAAAAAATGAATGAGATGGATAATTTCTCCAAATATATATTTTTCATACGGAAAAAAAAATCGAATACCTATATATATTTTTAAATTTTTATTCAAACTATAATTTCTCAAAATAATTATTTATAAAATTATTGGTCTTTTTAAAAAAATAAAACATCTTTTATACTTTGTTTCGTAATTTTCAAATAAATGATTGTATTTAATCTAGTATAAGGTTTAATGGTGATCAATTTATTAGCTCTTTTATTTTTTATTTCTTATTTTTTTTAGATAAGGTAATGTTTAATTGTTCTACTATATATATACTTATCTTAACAATTTAGAATTTTTGAAAATATTGTATAGAATTTAATAATTTTGTTTAACATTAATAAAATAATGAATGAGTCTTTATTAATTTTTTGTAAAATCTTGGGAGAGGTGAGTGAAATTTACTATTTGAATATATAAGGGCAATCTTAAAATTTTTTACTCATAGTACATGACATTAACATAACGTTATCATATTCTGTTAAATAAATTAATGAAAAATTAACGGTGGGAGAATTTTAATAATAACTTCAAAAGAAAGAGTGATTTTTATAATTATTAAATTTTAAAAAAAAAATCCTTGTAATTATCAAAAATGTCAAAGAAGCGAGTATAATTTACCTAAAACTACCACACAATTAACAAGCAAATGGGTATAAATCGAGATATTTTACAGCTAGAGAGAGAGATCTGATGGGTATGTGTTGGGGCTGAAACGGGTCGGGTATGGTCGAACCGGGCCCACAAAAGAGCATTAATGGCCTAGCAGAAATGAAAAGAAAAAGATGAACAAGATCTGTGTTCCTCTTTACTATTTCCTCTCGAGCTCAATCTGGACCTCCATTGAAGAAGAATCATCTCAAGAGTAGGAGCTTTATCGAATCCACTCAATTCATTCAATTTTCCGGTATCTTCCTTCGCATTTGATTTAGCTCACACAAAACTAGATTTACAATTTCGCAGTGTTTAACATTTACGTGTTTGAATATACATTTATACATACATCTATGCATATGTATATGTATATGTATATATGGACACACTTGTGTGTATGTATATGTGGTTAAGATAGGGGGAGAATCTTTTTTGCTATGATCATATGCTTGGTGTTAGAGATGCCTAAATTATTAGTTTCAGGAGAGAGTAAATTTATGCTGATTTTGTTGGATTTTTTTTTTAAAAAAAAAAAAAAAAATTTAATTTTTTTTTGAATTTTCAGATTTGAGCTCTGGGGTGGCCTCTGTACGCTGCAGTAGAGTTCAGATCGGGTTGTTGCAGTGTATGGCATTTTTCGGGACTAGTTCGGATTTGAATTTCTGATTACAATTATTCACTTTCAAGGGGTTTTTGTTTGGATTTGTTGAAATAATTGAAACCTTGAAGAGTTTCTTAGTAGGAACTGTGAATCTAAAACCCCTTTTGGTTTCTGGGTTTTTATTTCTAGTGGGTGAAACCCTAGAAATGGTTTGAAGTTGTTGGAAGATGTGGAAATTTTTGAATAGTTTGAATTGTAGAAGAAAAATGGGAAAAACGATAGCTTTGTTCAAGTAATAAAAAGGAAAAGAATCAATGGAAGATTGGTCAAAGTATGCTCACAGTCCTGCTCATTCGGCAGTTGCACGCCGTGACTATGCTACCCTCAAAAACATTATCTCGACCCTCCCTCGGCTGGCAAAAGCCGGCGAAGTTAATACTGAAGAGGAATCTATTGCTGCCGAGCTTCAAGCTGATGCTGTATCGGCAGTTATTGATCGGCGGGATGTTCTGGGCCGTGAGACCCCTTTGCATCTTGCAGTGCGCCTAAGGGACCTGACCTCTGCTGAGATTTTAATGGCGGCGGGTGCTGACTGGAGTCTCCAGAATGAGAATGGCTGGAGTGCTCTCCAAGAAGCGGTTTGCTCCAGAGAGGAAAATATTGCTATGATCATTGCTCGGCATTACCAGCCTCTTGCCTGGGCCAAATGGTGCCGTAGGCTTCCTCGCATTGTCGCTTCTGCGACTCGAATTCGTGATTTTTACATGGAGATAACCTTCCATTTTGAGAGCTCCGTGATTCCATTCATCGGTCGCATTGCCCCATCTGACACTTATCGAATTTGGAAGCGTGGTTCCAATCTTCGTGCTGATATGACCCTTGCTGGCTTTGATGGGTTCCGAATTCAACGGTCTGATCAGACTTTCCTATTCCTTGGAGATGGATATTCTTCTGCAGATGGGAATATCTCTTTGCCTCCTGGCTCTTTGATTGTGCTTGCTCATAAAGAGAAAGAAATCACAAATGCTTTGGAGGGTGCTGGTGCTCAACCGACAGAAGCTGAAGTTGCCCACGAAGTGGCTTTGATGTCTCAAACTAACATGTATAGGCCAGGTATTGATGTCACTCAGGCTGAACTGGTTTCCCATCTAAATTGGAGGCGGCAAGAGAGGACTGAGATGGTTGGGAATTGGAAGGCCAAGGTCTATGATATGCTTCATGTGATGGTGAGTGTTAAATCAAGGCGGGTCCCTGGTGCTATGACAGATGAGGAGCTTTTTTCTGCGGATGATGATGAAAAGTTAGGACATGAAGGTGACTATGATGACGTATTGACAGCTGAAGAAAGGATGCAGTTAGATTCTGCGCTTCACATGGGAAATTCAGATGTTCTATGTGAGGATGATGAACATGGGATTCAGGATGGTCATGAAAACGGCGATTCCTTTGAAAGTTGTGAGCCCAATGGTGTTACGAAAGAGAGGAAGAGTTGGTTTGGTTGGAATAAGAAAGGTTCAAAACTTGGAGGTGATGATCCTGAGGATTCAAAAATTTTGAAGAAGTTCTCAAAGTTGGGCCCAGAAGGTAGCAGCCAGCGAGCCAATGACAGTCGAAGATCATCTTCTGACATTCCCAGGGAGGATGCAGCGGACACTAAAAAGAACAAAGATAAAAGCAGCAAGAAGAAAAAGAAGAAAGGGACCACAAGTGAATCTAAGAGTGAAAGTGAGTATAAAAAGGGTTTAAGGCCTGTTTTGTGGCTGACCTCAGATTTCCCTCTAAAGACAGAAGAACTCTTGCCTTTACTTGACATCTTAGCCAACAAAGTGAAAGCTGTTAGGAGACTGAGGGATCTTTTAACTACTAAACTACCTCATGGCACATTTCCTGTTAAGGTAGGTACCTCGCCCACTCTTTTTCTTTTTCAGTGGATGGTTGTAGTGTTTCCTGCCACTAATATAAAAATTCTATAACCATGAGTTTGAACTAGCCTTATTTTCTCATCTCTAGATGGATGGAGTAGGATCCACTGAAAATGCTCAATTTGTTCCACTACGTCTATAGGTTTGAGCATGTGGTGAGTATATTTGATGAATGTAGCAGTACTCGTGCTTGTAGAATCACCCGATGAACTAAATAAACCAAACTTGATGGGTTACTTCCAGTTTTGATATCAATAATATACTCTCTATAACCAAACCAAACCAAACCAAACGAAGCCTTAAGTCCCATCAAATGGGGTCGGCTACATGAATCCTTCTTCTCCACGCGGCCCTATCAAAGGCCATTTCATTGGTCAAATTAAGTAGATTCATATCTCTATTTATAACGCTAGTCAACGTTAATCTAGGCCTACCTCGTCCCCTAACACTTCCATCTACCGTTACAGCATCGCATCTCTTCACTACTGCCTCTGTTGGTCTCCGTTGAATATGACCAAACCATCTCAAACGATTCTCTTTCAACTTATCTTCTATCGGTGCTACTCCTACCCATTCCCGAATACACTCATTCCTATTCCTAATCCTGTCCTGTCTAGTCTTACCACACATTCACCTTAGCATCCTCATCTCAGCCACACTTATCTTATCTACATGTTGTTTCTTAGTTGCCCAACACTCCGTCCCATACAACATAGCTGGTCCAGAAGGTAGCAGCCAGCGAGCCAATGACAGTCGAAGATCATCTTCTGACATTCCCAGGGAGGATGCAGCGGACACTAAAAAGAACAAAGATAAAAGCAGCAAGAAGAAAAAGAAGAAAGGGACCACAAGTGAATCTAAGAGTGAAAGTGAGTATAAAAAGGGTTTAAGGCCTGTTTTGTGGCTGACCTCAGATTTCCCTCTAAAGACAGAAGAACTCTTGCCTTTACTTGACATCTTAGCCAACAAAGTGAAAGCTGTTAGGAGACTGAGGGATCTTTTAACTACTAAACTACCTCATGGCACATTTCCTGTTAAGGTAGGTACCTCGCCCACTCTTTTTCTTTTTCAGTGGATGGTTGTAGTGTTTCCTGCCACTAATATAAAAATTCTATAACCATGAGTTTGAACTAGCCTTATTTTCTCATCTCTAGATGGATGGAGTAGGATCCACTGAAAATGCTCAATTTGTTCCACTACGTCTATAGGTTTGAGCATGTGGTGAGTATATTTGATGAATGTAGCAGTACTCGTGCTTGTAGAATCACCCGATGAACTAAATGAACCATACTTGATGGGTTACTTCCAGTTTTGATATCAATAATATGCTCTCTATAATGAATTAAAATCCAAAGGAAATATGAGTTGCAACTTTAAGTTGGCTAACATCAGTTAAGGTATATGAGTAGGACATATGAATAGTAGTTGTCTAGTATTCGTTGTGCTTGATATAATTTCTCAAACAAAATATTGAGGAACATGTCTTGGATTTAGTTTTCTCTATGTAGAAATAATTTTGGGCTTATGCATATGAATATATTCCTGCCACTTTTCATTGTTGTGATGTGTAGCTTAAACCTTGTTTTTATGTATCTTTGGCCTTTGACCTTTGCCCTCTATCTTTCATGTAGTTTTTTGCTTTCGTTGATTATTAATGAATTTTTTTGGCCATACCCTTACACAAATATTATTTTTGTTTCTCTGTGTTGTATGAACAATTGCCATTGTATTTCAGATCTGAATATAATTCATTGGGTTTGTCAGAACATGTTTTATACGCTGCTCATGCAATTGTGGCTATACTGTAAAACCTTACACCTTCAGAATTATTAGCAATAGGCCTTGAATTGGTACATTTTTTCTTTCTGTGTGGTATGAACAATTGCCATTGTGTTTTAGATTTGAATATGCTTCATCTAATTTTCCAGAACATGATCCATTACCCTGATAATGTGAATGTGGCTAGACTATAGAAACCTTTACACATCTTGAATAATCAGCATCTGCCTTGGGGGCTGACTGTTTAAATTCTAGTTCTCTAGAAAATTATGAATATAGGTAAAAAAAATAGTAAAGAAAAAAAAAATGAAAAAAAGAAAAAGAAGATATTGTATTGACATTATGGTTCTCAAACTGAATTATGTTCTTCTCTGTAGCAAAAAAGAATCCTCACAACCAGCCCTTTGTCCTGACCTATGAAGCACCGACACTTTTCAAAATAAGTGCTGTATCCATGTCGGACACATTGACACTTTGGGGACACGTATGGGACACACCACATGGCGTGTCCCCTTATTTAATTAATTTATTTTCAGGGGATATACCGAGGATACTTCGGGGACACACTAGGGACATGACAAGTTGCCTTTTTCTCAATTTTAGTTAGTGTTTTTGATGAATGTCAAATGTCGAATGTATATTATTTTTTTTCTTAAATTTAAATACTTAATAGATCATTCATAAAAAAAGATATAAACTGTAAGTGTAAAGTTTTTTTTGAATAAAAAAAATAAAATTAGAATTAGTTTTTGTTAATATTGATTGTTTGTGGATGCAATATTAATCTAGATAGCAAATAAAAATATATGAAACCATATTTTATTGCCGTGTCCGTGTCCGTGTCCGTGTCCCCATATTTTTGAAATCGCCATGTCCCCATATCCGCATCCGTGTCTGTGTCTACATCCGTATCAGTGTCCGTGCTACTTAGGTCCTTATGAGTTGTGTTTTTACCTTGACAGCATGAAATCTCTTCTTTACCTCATTTATCATTTTCCTTCATTACTCTTCCTTTTCAAACAATAACTCCTGTATTTTACAAACTGGTTGATAAATCTTGTTGTAAGATTATTCGCCTTTGTGTTCTTACTAGCTTTCTAAAGTGGGTTACAGTTCTGCTCTAAGGAAGACTTCAAAGCGGTTAATATTTGTGTAACCCCTTCTAAATTCCAGTTATGCTTTAGGAAGCTTGCAAAGTGGTTGGTATTTGTTTTACCTCTCCTAAACTCCTGGCTGAGAAACCTTGATATAGCAGTTTACTCTGTGCAGACACATTAGTCTCTATGACCCTAGTTTGCTCATGGAGTTTTGGATCTCTGGTAATGTTGCAGGCACTGTTATCATAGTAGAGAGGATGAGTGTTTGTGTGGAAAGGTAAAGCACTCTGATGCAGTATGTAGATGTTCAATATTTAGCTCACGCGCAACAACTTTCCATCACCCTGAGTGCTTAATTTATGATTTAGGCCTTGTTTGTCATAACCTAAAAAAGTCAAAAAGTTAAAAAGTCACTATCCTATTTAAGTCACATCATCTTATTTAAGTCACATCACCTCTCTATCACATCACTTCAAACCTAACCCATATTTCATAAAAAGTCAAAAAGTACACTTATTTAGATCATCCCAAACGGCCCCTAATTAATTAATATCCTGTAATGTTTAGTATTTATTTATTTATTATTATTGTTTTTCTTATTTTATTAAGGTTTTGAGTTTCTTATTTTATTACGGTGGTTAGCTTATAAATAGGAGGCTTGGCATAGTATTAGGCAGGCTTGAATTAATGAAATTGAGTGTTGTTTAAGGCTATGGTCTTTGTGTGATTTGGGGAGTGGCCCTTGCCTATGTTCTACATCACACGTGTGGAAATAATATTACGAGTTGAATGAAGGGAGCTTGGGTGAGGGAAAGGGGGTTTGGGTGTTCAGAGGTTGGGTATTTTCAACAAAACTCTATTGTGCAAGTGACTGAAGAGATTTGTATGTGAGAGGGATATATTTTGGATAATCGTGGAGACAACCAAGAATCGTATTTCTTGGGGTGATTGTTTTGGAAGTGACCATATCACATGTGTGGGCTTTGGAAGGAGTATCCATAAAAAATGGGATGCCCTTTTCAAATTTGCTAGTTTCAAGGCAGGGAGGGGTGATAGGGCGAAGTTTTAGTGATACAAATGGTGTGGAGGTGATGAATTGGAGAGATCCTTTCCTTTTCTTTTTCTTGTTGATTCGGATAAAGAATGCTCTGATGGTGGATTATATTTGGGGTGGAGGTAATGATATTTTCTGGATGTTGGATTGAGAAGGAATGTGCAAATTTGGGAAGTGGAGTAGTTGACTGATTTGCTCAACATGCTTTATGGGATTAGGGGTGTTGGGAATGGTCAAGATTTGTTGTGTGTTTGTGGAATCCGGCCTATGAGAAGATCCTTTTGATTGATAATCTAATTAGGAGGTGACAAATTATTATAAATTGGTGATGCTTTTGCAAGAGTGATGGCGAATCGGTCCTCATTTGCTTACCCTAATGTGGATAGCAATTTGTAGGGGTTGGTTTTTGGGACCTTTTGTGATGGAGTCTATGTTTCATAGAGATATGGCAGGGGTTATGCTTGGTGGTGGGGAGAAAGGGTAGGGAAGTGAAGCGAAGGTAGATGGCATGATGTCTGGCTTCTTTGTGTTTAATGTGGCTTTTATGGGGGAAGTGAAACAGGAGGAAATGGTGTAGAGGAGACTTTGCATAGGCTTAAGAGCTTCTTTTAGGCTATTGTTGGATGTTAGAAAAGTTTTTTCAAACCATGATCAAACTATAGATTTGTTGATTCTATTACTTTTGAGAATCTATAGGCGTCTTTTTTTTTTGTTTTTTTGTTGTTGTTGTCGTTGTCGTCTTTTGAGTGTATATGCTTCTTTTGCTAGAGTGGCTAAGGTTAGGGTGATTCTATTTACAACATAAAAACATCTCGTTTCATTTTTTATTACAATTTTATTCCTACTTAAATTTATTAAAAATAATCGAACTCAAAAAATCCAAAACCCTAATTTCTCATTACACCCACCACTTCCCCACCCTCTCTTCCAGTCCACCACCACTGTTGATGCTCACAGCCACCCCTCCACACCCCATTGGTAGCCGCCGCCACCCCCAACTCCTCCCCTCTTTTGCTACCCCCTTTTTTCCTCCTCCAACTCCTACCTTGAACCCTAAATGTGAAAACCGCAGATCTGTGGATAAGGGGTTGCAGTGGGAACAGGGCTGGTTAGGGGGTCATAGTGGGAGTTGAGATGTTTTAAAGCCATTATTTTCTCAGTGACTATGGTATAGTGATTGTAGGCTGATGAATCAAAGATGGGTTAACTGGTGATGATAGTGTTGACATTATATATACACACGTGTGTGTGCGTGAGAGAGAGAAAGAGAGAGAGAGAGAGCATTGTCTGTGCTGTACCGAATCATGATTCATCTTTTCTGACATAATTACTTTTGGTGGATTGCACAGAAAGTTGCCATCCACTTAGTAGTTTATAGAAGGCTATTGAAACTCTTCTTTTTGGAAAAGTTTTTTTATTTTTGTTTATGTATCCGCTTGTCTTAATTTGACTAACGAAATGGCCTTTGATAGGGCTGCGTGGAGAAGAATGATTCATGTAACCGATTCCATTTGATGGGACTTAAGGCTTGGTTTGGTTTGGTTATGTATCCGCTTGTTTCCTTTTTGAAGTAAAATAAGAGAGTGGAAATCATGGACAGATACTAATGATACTAATCACCTTGAAGTGGTTATCTACTTCTATGATTGCTTCATGCTCATTATGGTTGTTTGTTTCCTATAGGTATTTTTAATGGAAACTGCTTTTAGAAAACTGTACTCATCTGCTCTTAAAAACTACACATCTGGAGCTTGGTTTACCCCAATTGTACAAAAATTTTAAAAATGATTACAGTTTTTTGAAGTTCACGCACTCTGAAGTAGCTTGAAATGTGAAATATAGCTTGCATATGTGAAAATTAGGTGGCACCAACTCAGAGACACAGAAACTTGCTCCAACCTGCTTTAGATACAAATGCCAGCTTATGAATCTACAAATATTATTCGGTTTAAAGAGGAAGTCTTCTGTTTACACTTTTAATTTGGAAGTGTTTTGATTATATGTTTTACACATTTTTTGAAACAATAATTGAGAAATTGATCTTGCAATCGTCAAGTTAGATCCATAGCATATGGTTACTTCTGTTTATTTTCTGTTGACCCATCTCAAATTTGTGTGTGTGTGTGTGTGTCTCTATTTCACCTTTCAAAAACTGAAAAAATTTGTTCATTGTCGCAGAGACATTTAGGGCCATGTTCCTGATGAACATGTCTTTATTTTCTAAAAATTGAACTTGTAAATAATCCTTGCTTCAATTGCAACCATAATGGTTCGGAAGGTAGCTTAAGTGGCCTATGTACTCCGGCAAAGCATAAATATGCATCTTTCAATCCAAACAGATTTGATAAGATTTATCTGTAATAATATCATTTCTACTGCATTCTAGCATGGGCTTTTAGACTAAAATAATTCCTGTTTTCCGCAACTGCAGCTTGCTATTCCTATTGTTCCAACCATTAGGGTTCTCATTACTTTTACAAAGTTTGAGGAGCTTCAACCAATGGAGGAGTTCTCAACCCCTCCCTCCAGTCCCATACATTTTGAAGACGCCAAGGCCAAGGAATCCGAGGGGTCCACATCATGGATGTCATGGATGAAAGGAAGCCGAGGTGGGCAATCAAGCGACGGTGAAAGCCGCAGCTTCAGGGATGATACTGACCCTTTTAACATACCATCCGACTATTCATGGGTCGATGCCAATGAGAAGAAGCGCCGAATGAAGGCCAAGAAAGCCAAAAGCAAGAAACATAGGAAACAACTATCGGCAACTCGAAGCGGGGATGGTGGGCGCGAGGATTTGGAAGAATAGCGGCAGGAGACATCCGAATTGATACGTTGCTGCTTCGGGATCATTTGCAAGAAGGAGATGTGGTAAAAAGACCATTCCTTGCATTCTGGCCTTTATTCTTGTGCCCTTTAGATTTGGATGCGATAGAATGACTTGTTAGGGGATTGATTGTTTCTTGTTTCCAAAGAAGAAGATCTCTATCTTCGTTCCATTGTTGTATTGTTATGTGACGTGAAATTTGGGAGGAACAAAATATTCTTGTGTTCTTTTTTAATAGCTTGTCTTTGTTCTAGTTTTTCTCAAACCTCATCTCCATGTATCTACTACTATATCTGTTTTACATTTTTGATTGGATTATTCTTCTTAATCCTCAGACTAGTTAAGCATCTTAATTCATAAATGTGCGGTTGCGGCTCTAGGAATTTTTCTTACGCGGTGGGTCATTCTAACTTTTCTTACCCATAGAATTGAATTACATCAAAGGAACCTCCATTATTTTGTGTGTATCTAACCAGTGGATTTAAACAACAACCACGAATTGAGTTGAGTTATAGGCGTGGTTCTGGCTATATGGACTACATCTTTTGACGTAATTGGTTATATTCCTTACCTAAGGACCAAATTGGTTGTTTGGATGGTAAAAATTTGTAACAGGGGTATCTGATGCTGTTCCTGTTACGATATGGCCTGATGGGATCATTTAAACTTTTTTGATGGTGTTATTTTAAGGGGTATTGACCCAGAAATTCTAAAATTATAATTAGAGTAAATTACAAATACACATCTTGAAATTTGTTTAAAGTATAGATTGTGTTCTGTGATTTAAGAAATTACAAATATCTTATTGTCAGAATTTTTTATTTAACAGACTTAATTAAAAAAATAAAATTCATAATTACTCTTCTATAGAATAATAAAATTACCCAAATGATGGGTAAATTACACTCACCTTCCTTGAGGTTCCTGACAAATACAGGGATCTCCTCTGTAATTTGAATAATTACATAAACCTCCCCTATTTTATCTGATATTTTTCAGATTCTCTCCTTTTGTAACTTCTGTTAGCATAGATAACAGAAAATGCTGAGGTAATCAAAGATAATCCCAAAAATGCCAATAATGCCCTTAGGGCTCTTGAACCCAGCTATATATACCCAAGGCAATATCTCATCTTCAGAACCAAGCACAACACACAGAACTGAAAGCAGATAAAGCACAAGACAGAGCTCCACAACCAAGCACAAGACAGAGCTCCACAACCAAGCACAACACAGCTCCACAACCAAGCACAACACAGGTATGCTACCATTCACATTTACATTAAGTAATTATTTAAAAAAAAAATTAAAAAAAAAAATCAAGCCCACACTCCACAGTCCAACCCAAGTCCCAAATAGAGCAAAGTCAAGCACAATAATGCAATATATGTTTTAAAAATGCATTATAACTCTCATATTCCATAAAATGTAGGATCATATGGATATGTCATCATTAAGTAACGGAGGGGGGGTGATCAAGTATAGAAGTAAGATTGTGGGAGCAAAGCAGCAATTAAAGTCATTGAATCAGAGAAAAACAAAGGCAAATTGTATTATTTATGCCCACATAGGAAATGCTCTTTCTGGGACCGGTGCAAACCAGTAAACTCATTTGTTGGAGGACAAATGATGATGGAAGACACTGAAACTACTGTTAACAGACACACTCTACCCTATGAAGAAGATACCACTACAGTGAATTTAATGAACCAATAGGGGCTATGCAAACAAGGACGCAAGTACTTGAAGCAAACATGGGGTTTATGAAGATAGTAATGATCATGAATGTTGTATTATGTTTGATTTCCTTGATGGTTGCCCTGAAAATGTAATAGGAATTGCTAGGACTTTAAAGCTTTTGTAATGCTTTGTAAGAATGTTTTGTAATGGACCTTATGTGATCATCAATATATAAGAATGATGCAGTTGTTTGACTATACATCATTCCATTACATTCCCAAAATATAAATGTAAACACCAAGTGTGCACTATACATCATTCCATTACATTTTGTACTAGCTGCTATGTCCACTAGAAAAATACAAAAAGTGGAACATTGTCTTCATGGTCCATGCTTACTATTTCATGTCCACTACAAAAATACAAAAAGTGGAACATGATCTTCACTAATTGTGCACTAAAGCAATATGTATTATATACCTTAAAGTTATGATAAGTATTTGTACCAAAAACATCGTCATCATCATAGCTAATTCATTTGCAAGAAACAATGAAACAAACAAAAAGAACCACTGTTGGATGCATGCTATGTGAAAAAAAAAAAAAAAAAAACTTACATGTGCATGCTAAAGTAATGTAATAGGAAGACTAAACAAATATGAAAAACTTATACTCAAACATGCTTGGCATTGGCCTTACCCCTGCCTCTTCCAGTTGATTTTTCCCTTCCAGTTGAAGTGCCCCTCCTAGATGAAGTGCCTCTTCCAGATGAACTGCCCCTTCCAACTAAATTTCCCCTCACAGAACCTCTACCCCTATCAACAGTGATGTCATTGCCCCTACTAGCAGTTCTTTCACTACTACTAGCTCCACCCCTTACTGGACCTCTTTGGCAGGCTCTCCTATTGTGTCCAAATTGCATGCACTAGTTGCATCTCAAGGTACTAGACCTCTTGCTTTGACTTGTTCTAGCTGGAGGCTCATGAGCAGCCCTCTTCCTAGCATTCCTTGGCCTTCCTAGCAATCTTTTTAGAGGTGGAGGTTGTAAAGGGTCCCCTGGTATAAGTGTCCACTTGGTATGGTCTAAGATGGGATGTATTATCCCACAATTAGCTGTCAAGTAAGTTTGCTTAGAGTAGTATGGGTGGAAAAAATCTTCTAAGGTCAATCTATTATGAGAAATTGCAGCCACAACATGTTTGTATGGGACCCTAGAAATTTCCCACTCTCTACATACACAAGTCATCATGCCAAGATGGACAAAGTGATTCACCCCTTCACTATCCTTCACCTCATACTCCTGACCTCCTGCATACTCTACTCTACAATATCTTGACCATTTCAGTGTGACCTGAAGTTGTTTCTTAATGTTCAAAGTGACATTAGACTTCCATTTTAGAGCCTTCTAATATCTCATGTGCAACTTACCCATCAACTTGCACCTTATGTTCTCCAACATGGTTAAAATAGGCTAACATCTCATATTTCCCAACCAATTGTTGAAGGACTCTGTCATGTTATTTGTGATGTGATAAGTCCTTATTCTACCATCAAATGCATGCCTAGCCCTTTCTTCAATTGGCACTTTTTGCAACCATATGAAAGCCTCATTTGATATATCCTTGATGGCTGGCATAGCCTGCTCATACTCCCTCTGATTATATGCCCTTGCTGCCTTCTAGAATTGCTTCCTCAACATCAATTCAGGAAATTTTGCTTTAAAATTGTTGAATAAGTGCATGCAACATCTTCTATGAGTAACCTCCAGTATAATGTCACTCACAATCTTGTCAAGGCCCTATACACACAAACAATGAAACATTAATAACCATTACAAGTATACAATTAGAGGATAATGCATTATGTAAATTAATTAGTTGTTCAACAAGTAAGTAAATTACCTTTTGCTGATCAGACATTACCTTTTGCTGATCAGACATGATGGTCTATGGCCTAGAAGGCTGTGCATCTTGTATGATTGTTCTCAAGTTCTCCAAAAAGAATGTCTAGTTGTCCTTACATTCACCCTTCACTACTGCTAATGCTAATGGAAACAAACCATTATTTCCATCTAAGGCAACTGTTGAAATTAACACTCCAACATAGGGACCCTTCAAGTGACAACCATCCACCCCTATGAAGGGCTTACATCCATCAATAAACCCTTTTTTCATTGCCTCAAATGATATGAAGATTCTTTGGAACAATGGATATTGAGGAATAGGAGTAGGGTCTGGTTCTTCTTCATCTTCTGAGACTGGGGTAGGAGGCAATCCATAATTTATGACAGCTAAGCTACTAGGGTTTGTTTTCTTAATTTCCTCAACATATGTTGGCAACAACACATACTCGCTGCCATGATCACCCTCTAGCTCCTCCTTGCACTTCCTTTTGGCTCTATACAATTGCATTCTTGAGGCCTCAATCCCATAAAGTTTGTTAAGCTTCACTAGCATAGTGTCTAACCCCATGTGTGGATTCTCCTTAAAACTATCAACCAATTTCTTGGCAATCTAAGTTGATGTTGCTTCACTATTTAGGTTCATCCTACTACATGTGTGATTAGGTACCAAGGTTTTGATCTTGTAAGTGGTCCCATCTGGAAGAGGAGATGCATGAATTCTCCAAGGGCATCCTTCAGCAACACAATGGGCTGTCACTCTGGCTTTCTCATTTTTGTCCCTAACTATCTTGAAACCAGCCTGAACTGTGTAGTCCCTCAATCTAGCTCTGAAGCTATGCACATCTGGAAAAATCATTCCATTTTCCAGTATAACTTCTCTTTCTTGATTCAAATATGGCTTTTTCCCACTGTAAGTACTATCAAATTGGTTGCCTGGATACCTTATCTCTTCATCATCCATCTAGTCTATTTCACCATCAAATTCATCATCACTACTAGAATATCTTATTTCATCATCACCAGATTGGTAATCACTAAGTCCATTATCTTCATTAGACTTTTCATTATCCTCATCACTCAAACTGACAGTGCCATTTGATTCATGTTCACTATCAACACTTGCATTCCAATCCCTATCCTCATCACTAAACCCATACACATTGTCCTCATTGTACTCTTCATTTACCTCTACAGTGTGCACTCCATGAACTCCACTATTTCCATCTCCACCATTGTTATCTCCAACATCATTTCTACCTCCACCATCTTCTTTTCCAATACAATATGCAATATCTACATATAAGTTAATTGTTTACTTCTACCTTGCACATAAAATATATCCAACAGATCAAGATCATTTTCTATTAATCTTCTATTCTCAGTACCAGGCATATCATAATGTAATGTGATAGCTATTGCTTCACTATAATCAATGTGAGAGAGGACTGTTTTAGTCACATCCTTCAAGGCATCAATGTAGCAATACTTATTTGGGTCAATATCATATATTCTGCCCACTTTGTCTTTGTAGTTGATGATTAAATCAAAATAAGAGAATGCAGCCATACTGTGATCATAATGAGTAACAGTTAATTATAAAAATACTACTCCATTCAACAATTACTCATCCAAATGTAACAAAATTGAACTAATATCAGGTTACATCTAAGAAAATTCATAAGTAGCAGAAATAAAAGAAGAAAGCCCCAACTTCATAACAGAAAGAAATAAAAGCCCCAAATTTTGTAAATAAACCAAAATCCCTAATTTTCAATATTTCTTATGAGATCAAGAAAAGAAAACTATTTCTAACAATAAATTAACAATTAGAAAATATAGAATGAGAAAAAAAAACAAACTAAATTATAGTATTTCTGACAAAAAATTAACAAAATAAACAAAAACTTTAAATTCATACAATCAGAAAATTACAACACCCCAAAATCTAACAAAAGTCCTAAATTACAATATTATTATACTAATATTTAACAAATCCCTATTTCTGAATGAAAAAATTTGGAAAAAAACATAAAAACCCTAATTGTATATTTTCGAATCAAACCCTTTAGACAAACATTTCATAAACCAAACCTATACAACCAGAAATTCCGTAAAAATGAAGAAAAACCAAACATAATCATAAACCCTAAACTCAAAAATAACATAATCGAAGTATAAAAAGTTCGAAGTCTTACCTGGAAGCCCTAAACAACTTGTCACCAATCAATCTCTTTTACATTTTGTCCTAGCAACGGTGATCGAACCAAATCCAGGAAATTCTTCATTGTTTCTTCACTTCGATCACTCTTCTTCTAAGATTTCATCTCCCTCTCTCTCTCTCTCTCTCTCTCTCTCTCTCTCTTCTTTCTCTCAGAAATTCGACTGTATTTCGGAATAGAGAGTGATTTAGGGATTTAGGCTAGAAAGGGTGTTAGACTTATTTATTTTGATGATTTATTTAATTATGTTTTAATTTATTTGAAAGAGAAAAATAGAATCCAAAATTTATTTTGATGATTTATTTAATTATGTTTTAAATCCAAAATTTATTTTGATGATTTATTTAATTATGTTTTAATTTATTTGAAATAGAAAAATAGAATCAAAATTTATTTTGTCCCATTATTTCTCACCTAAACCTTTATCCTAAATGTTATTAGAATGTATTTAATATTTGATTAAATCAGGAGTTCAAATAGCTCAAAATAGAGGTTCAAACAACCCAGTATAGCAGCAGTTCAAAAGGTTCAAAATGTTTAAGTGGAAGGTATTCAAATTTGTAATGATGGAGTTGAAGATATTCAAATTATTAATGATGGAGTACAACGGTTATAAACGGCTATAAATTCAAATGAATACAACGGCTATAAACGGCTATAAATGACTATAAGTTTCATTATATATACCAAAGCCTCTAATGTAAACAAGTTACAAAAAAAATCAAAAAATATTCTTTGATCTATAATCACTCACATCTATTATCTGAAAAATTCTTTGAGAAGTGTTCTTTAATTTTTGTTTACATCCTCTCTCAGAAATTATACATTGAGCCTTATAGCATTAAGCTCATCTTTCCTGTGTGAGATTTACAGAAAAATTAAAGCTTTATTTTATATATCTATCTTTGAGAGATAATGCTTGCAGCTTTCTGTGAAAGCAAAAACACATTCTTTTCAATCTTGTAAGAGTGTAGTACACTCAGTGTTCTTGACTTAGAAAGTCTGTATAAAATTCGTGGAGGATTGCTTCATTTGTAAAGAGGTTGCTAGCACCACCGTGAAGCTAGAGCATAGTGAAAAATCTCAAGTGAAGCTTGAGGGGTGGACGTAGGCCGAGTTAAAGCCGATTCACTATAAATTTGTTTGTCTGTCTCTCCCTTATCTCTTTATTTTATTTAAATTGCTGTAGTTATATTTCACATTTTCATTGTGCTAAAATCATTAACTGACATAATTGTTAGAACACTTGTTTTAATTAATTTTATTTCATTAACTATATTTATCTATTGTGCTAGTCATAATTTTTATTAGGGTATTATTAATTTTAATTGTAAAAACCTAATTCACCCCCATCTTAGGTTGTTTTTTAGGTAACAAAGGGTATTGTTGTCTTTTCGTGCTCAAAAGCAAGGGTAATAAGGTCATTTAGTATATGCAACTAATGCCGTTTGTGTCAATTTGACGGGATGGGGGAATCTGAAAAATGTCAGGTAAAGTAAGGGAGGTTTATGCAATTATTCAAACCACAGGGGAGGTTCTTGTATTTGTCAGAAACCTCATGGGAGGTGAATGTAATTTACCCCCTAAATTATTAATTGAAATATATTTCTAACACTATTAAAAACTATTAATAGATTTAATGATTTATTAATAAAATGGATAATTTGTTATGAAATTAGAAATTTCAGGGAGTGTAATGTAATTTTTAAAACTTCAGTGAGTGATTCATATTTTTATCAAATTTTAAGGGGTGTATTTGTAATTTATCCTTATAACTAATAGACTAATTAGTCCTACAATTATTTTAAGGGCAAATTATCTACACCTCCCTTGAGGTTTAATGAAATTACAGATTCCCCTTGAGGTTTCAAAAATTTCATCTCGCCCAATCACAATTAACGCCGTTAACGAATATCATAAATTGACTAAAATGCCCTTTTGACTAATAAGGGAAAATTACCTACACTCCCTTAAGGTTTAGCTAAATTACAGATTCCCTCCTGAGGTTTAGCTAAATTATCATTTTTAAATAAGTTATGAAATGCAAAATTAAAATGGAAATACACTTATCATATTACAAAAAATTAAGGTTTTAGAGACCAAAATTTAGGGACAAAATTATTTTAGGGGACCAATTATTTTTGTTGCGAAAATTGTTGTTATTATATTTTTAGTAACAAAAATTGAACATTAGTGATCAATTATTATCTTTTTGATATCAATTTTTTTGTCTCAAAAAATAAACCATTTTGAGACCAAATTATTTTGTTCCTAAAATTCTATTTATTATTGACATTTTCAAAATTTTATTGCTAAAAGTTTATTTTTGACTTTTTAGGGTGACCTTTTAGCGACTATCTTCACGACAATAGAAATTAGTCTCTAAATGTCTTTTGCAACAAAATTTTCATTTTTAGAGATCAAAAAAATTGATCTCTAAAACTCTTATATGTTTTACTGTCAGATGGTGAAAATATCATAAAATTAACAAATAATTAAATAAGTTAAAAATACAAAAAATGGCTTGTCAAAAAATTCTTAGAATATGTTTGGTTTGTTTTTTAGAAATTTATTTTTAAAAAATTAAAAATTAATTTGGTTAAGAAATAAAAAATAAAAAATTATTATTAATTTTATATAATTTTATTTTTGAGTGGTTAGAAATAATTTTTACAAATTAAATATATTTTTTCATATTTATTTTTATAAAATTAGGTTTTTTTATTTTAAATTCTTTAATTTTTTTCTAAACAACAAATCAAACACGGTTCCAAAAACTTAATTTTTCCCCCCCCATCTAACGTAATTCTTTTGTAAATTTTGTTGATTTATCAAAGGAATTTCAGCAGGGGCAATATCGTTTATCAATTTATATTTTGGTAATGCCAACTAACCATTCTTAACGTTTAGTTAACGGCAGTGGTTAAATTGTTATGCAAATATAAACTTTGGGGGCAGGTTGTAATTTCTGAAGCATCAAGAGGAAATCTGTAATTTAGCTAAATCTCAAGGGAGGTGTAGGTAATTTGCCCTTATTTTAATGAACACATAAGTTTTTATTTATGTAAATTGACATATTCACCACTATTTTTATGATATGATCAATTTGAAGTGTGTCTCTTTAATTTTATTTGTTCATATCACATTTTAAAAAAATACACTAAAGATTTTTATAGTCACATTGCTAGTTTTTTTTTTTTTTTTTTTTTAATAATATAAAGATAGGATAATGTAAGCCAAACGACACTTACAGAAGAGTCTATCCAACAAAGAACATCCACCAAACAAAGTAAAAATAATCAAAGAAGCACCAAGGAGATAATTATGAAAATATCTAGACTCAAAGTTCATACTGCTAAGCAAAGGTCGATCATAATAGTTCGACAATAGAGTAAGTTTAGGATAAAATTACAAAGTTACAACAACAGAGAAGATAAGTTTCAAATACAGTACCGATGGACTGCTAGATACACAACCAAACGCCAAACAAACAAGATGAAATAGAAAGAAAAAAATCCTCAGTCCCAACATGCCATAGACGACAGCGGATTTGACAAATCTGGTAGAGATGGTTTGTGGTGGCAGTAGATCTGGTGGCGGTGTGGTGGCGGCGGCGGCGCTGACGTGAGGTGGAAGAGAAGGGAGATGGCGGATCCGATAAGGCCACGACTGGGGAAGTTGGAGAGAAAGGGAAGAGGAGAAACATAGATTCCACCATGAGGGGAATGAAACCTCACAAGGAGCAAGAAGATGGAGGACGAAGCTTTCATGGTTTATTGAAAACTAGAAATGCCAAAGAAAACTAAAGGAAGAGAGAGGCAGAAGAGAGGAAAGAGGCGGCTGGAGGACGGAGCCCCCTTTTCCTACCCAAAATGATGCCTAAGAGAGAAACCCTAGGAGAAGTAGAGAGGGAAGCTCTTAGTTTTTAGAAAAGAGACACCTAATTTTTTTGATTTGGATAAATTACATTTCATATCCCATCCACCCAAAATGTAGCATGTCTATTATGGAAATCAATCTTTACGCCACATTTTAAAATCACATTCCAAAAACAAAAAAAACAAAAAAAGAAAAGAAAAAAAAAGAAGAGCCCAACAATCAATAAGGATAAAAACATCTTAACATGACATAATAATATATTAAAGAGATAATTGTTAAAAAAAGGTAAGAAGATAAGACATTAGGTTTAGTGGATAATTTTTAGGCGAATTACATTAATAGTCCCTATAGTTTGAGGCTCATGTCACTTTGGTCTCTGACTTTTCAATTGTAA
>NW_021024685.1:347243-364613 GCF_004153795.1 Camellia sinensis
GAGCCGGCACATGACCAGGGCCAGAGTTGACGGCCTTCTGTCTGTTTTGTCAGCCAACTGTTGCGTCTCCCGAGGAGGTTCCGGTCGAAGTCTGGCTGTTTTTGTATTCATACTAGTCTCTGTATGTGATTTGTAAAGACAGGTCTTGGGATGTAATACTTTGTAAATATTGTGTACCTGGACTGGTATGTTTATATATATAAATATGTTTTGAAATGTTCTGTCCCATGTGCGTTATCACAGCTCCTTGGACCTTGTCTATTTTGTATTATTGCTTCCGCAGCCCGGTTTGTAACTCCTGCATTAATGGGGTTTGTAACTCTTGCCTTTATTGCAGAGGTTAATGGTGCATTAATGACCAGCCATAAAGGCTGGAGGCTTTTCCTCTCTCCCCTATACATGTATAAATTGAGACCCTCCTGTCAAGTCTAAAACACACAGAAATTTTCCATATTTTGACTCTCTCCCAAAAACAACGATCAAAGCCGTTTGCACTGTGATCTGTGTGGGTGATATTCACTGTTGTAATATCACCCCACTGCTGGGTTGACTGGTCAGATTCAGGAAGCACGTGATTTACCCACGAGATCTTTTCTATTCAGACTCTGCAGGAAAGGTATGACCATAATTTTTATTCCGCTGCGTTATACTGCTGATTTACATTTCATTTGCTCCCAAGAATTTGGCAGAGAGCAAATCACAGCTTGTACTTGCTGCTCTTGAGTCAAATTATGCCCAGCAGCCGCAAGCTCACGTATCATGGCTGACATGACTCTCAAATGCTGCTTCATCGAGTGATGCGCCCTTTTCTGATATGAGTCAAACTTCATAGTCAGCCCACGTAGCTTTGCCAAAGAGGTAATACCAAACTTTTGCTTGAGAGCTTCCCACATCTCAAATGCAGTCGGGCAATGCTCAAACTCACTAATCAAGTCGTTGTGCATGCTGCTCAACATAGTAAAGCGCGCACACCGATCTTTGTTACGCCAAGTTTAAAAGGCTTCAAGATCACGATGATGTTGAGCTGTATTGCCCTGCTCTGACTCAACCATCACTTGTTCAAGTGTGGTCAACACTTCTTGCTCATTGAGGAGGTATTGGATCTTACGGCGCCATATGTCATGATTGTCTCCATCCAATTTCTCTCCCTTAGTTAGCTCTGCCACCACTGTTTTAGCAACCATTTCTACATATAGAGTAAACAAATGCGCAGGGGATATTAATGATAGCAACACAAAAAAAAAATTTATTTTGCAGCAAAAAAAAAATCTAAATTAAATAATGATAATTTTACACATATCTCAAGATCAAAAATTTGCTATGTTCATAATCATTTCTTGTGCCTCTAGTGATAATTATCAAAATTTAATTTAATTCCATGCTCAACATCGTCGTGATCTTGAAGCCTTTCAGACTTGATGTAACAAAGATCGGTGTGCGCGCTTTACTATGTTGAGCAGCATGCACAACGACTTGATTAGTGAATTTGAGCATTGCCTGCATTTGAGATGTGAGAAGCTCTCAAGCAAAAGATAGACAACAAATGCCGAAAAGTAAAACAAATTCAACACTCTGAATCGGTGAATTTTTTTCAACGGAAAAAACTCACCTAATTATGTCTAAAACAAGCATTTTTTGCGGTGATTTTCTTCTCATCTGTTATCGAAGAATAAAATATTTGAGAATTTCTCTTATTTCCTTTGGTTTTCTCACCAACTAAACAGAAGTATAGACAAATTACAAATTACATCAGTAAAATTGAATTGAAGTGAGAATAATGCTCCGATCTTTGACTAAATCAGACAAAAGAGACAAAAATCAAAGACATACACGACATATTTATGTATCAGCAGATAATATTCCTATGATCTCCTCAGTGGCAGATCTGGTAGAGAGAGAGAGAGAGATAAAGAGTTCTGCGTCAGGTTTGTTGTCAGTCAAGAGCGTGATGAGGTTAGTTCAGATGTTGGATCCAAAGTACATCAATGACTTGTAATATTGAAACTGCTGAGGTAGAAAAACATCTTGAAAATCAATTCCTTCTAAAGTTACCCTTACTTTCCCTATCCAGGGGAGGGGAGTGTAAATAGAAACTTACACTGAGCAAGACAGCAGTTTCCAGAGCATAGGCATCTTTAAATGTCACATAGGCAGTGCAAGAATACTCGCCAGATCTGATTTTAGCAAAATAGAAATTCTCCAATCAGAAACTTGACACAACCAAATAGTTGAGCATATAGATAAACAAGGAAAGCCAGTAGGGCATCCTGTTCTCTAATAAAAGTACCTCTTTTTTTTCGGTGGTAAATATGAAATGCTTAATTTTATAACCAAGGAGATAAAAGAAAAGATTATAATTTACAATTAATGACAAACACCAGCTGATATACGCTTTCTTAAAATCTTCTCATTTAATTAAACTATACAATAGATCAAAACAAGACACATTTTGCGGTTAAGAGTGCACTTAGTTGTCAGGTGGCAGTTTAATTTTTCAACATTCTATATATCATTTTTTGGAGAAATTCAACATCTTAAATGCATCAATTATAGCTTTTCCCATCTATAATCACAAATGAAAGCAGAACATTAAGTTCATACCCTTCAGTAATATCCTATGACAGATCTCACATCAAAAATTGTGCAATGCCTCACAATGCTCAAATGGCCTTGTATTAAAGCATGAACTTTGCCTGAAAAGGCACAAATTTTGAAATGAATCTGTGCCTAAACCCACCTTTTATTAAGCAACTGGAATTTGTGCAACATCTGCTTTCAAACCAGACAGCCAAAAGTACATAAAGCAAAGATCCAAATTTTGACTTTTCACAACAAACCATTTTCCAAAGAGTTTGAAGAATAAAATGGAAAACAGATCAAATTATGACAAGAACTACATAGCAGATTCAAATCCAGTAACCAAAAACTAATTTGTTGAAAACTACCTGATGATTTCCACATGTTCAACTACACCACAGTGAGCCACAGTAAAATAAACGTCCTTTTCCGTTGCTCTAGGAGATAGACACGTTACTTCTACAGTATAGCCACCGGGGTACATTGTTTGGAAGTTCAACCAAGAAAAAGTTGCCCAACTGTTGAACCTGTCTTTGATCGGAGCTTGAATCGCTTTGACAAAACAGAGAAGAGAGAGAGAGCGAGAACGGTCCAGAGCAGCGGCTGGAGCTTCTCGTGCCACGACGGAGCAAGGTAACAGAGGTAGCCAACGTCGACGTACGACATAGCGTGAGTGTTCGATGGAGAAGGCGGAGATCTCGACAGAGACGACGGCGCGTTCGCGAGATTGACGAAAGAAGAAGAGGTGCTGCGGCATGCGGTAGCTGGCGGTGTTGGCAGCCAGGTGTGTCAGGTCCACCGGCGGCAGCGTATTGGCTGCAGATGTAGGAGGCGGCGGCGGCTGCCTCGGTGGTAAGCTAGTAGGAACTTGTGTCACGGCATCTGCAGCAGTGGTGACAGGTGGCGTGGTCGGCGTTGGCCAGATCATGGCGTCGGTGGCTGTCGTATGGGCTGACGGGGTGTTCGACGACGTGGGTAAGAGTTATGCTGTAACAAAGCTGCAGCAAGAAATAGTGATGGTTCACGGCAGCAAGAAATATGGCAGCAGAGTGAAGATATGTGCAGAGGTCCGGCGGGTGGCGAAGGCGAGGTTGCCGCCTGCTGGTGAAGCAGAATTACTAGGTTCTTAACCTAGCTCTGATACCATGTTAGTTTAATGTATAGAGAAAGAGAGAGAATAAATTGTGTATATATTGATGTATTGAATGTTATGTTTACAGGGTTCAAAGGACTCTCCTTTATAGAAGAGAGTAGTTACATCAAGTAGCCTGTAAGTGGCCACCGAAAGGCTAAAACAAGGGGACACTAATTATTAAAGCTAAACACTAACATATAATAATATACTAACAAGACCACTAATCATACTGGTCGTCATTGCTTCCATGGTCCTCAAGTTCTCAATCACCGTCGTCATCATCGACGATCCCATCGTCGTCGCTGAGAAGGCTTCGACGTCCATGACTTCTGGATCTCCGGCTGCAGTGGTGGTAGAGAAGGAGGAGAGAAAAATCTGTGTGAAAGATTTGAAACCAGAGAGAGAAAGAGAGTAGAAAATGAGGATTGAGAGTGTATACCATATAAATGTGGGTGTTTGAGTAAGCTATTTTAGTTTTTGATTATTTTAGTAGGTTAAATTTTTTGTGTTTGGGAAAATAGTTAAATTTTTTTGTAGTTGGATGTAATGTTTGTGAGAGAAAAAGTGAAATGATTATGAATTTAATGTGATATCGTCTTATTAGTTATTTTAGCCTATTTTGTTTTGTTTTGTTTTGTGAATTTTAGCCCAAAATGCCCAAAACAAGCCTTTGCCAAACACCCCCTATATATAAATATTTTTTTTTATTTTAAAAAAAAGGGACTTCATATGAAGTGGGATTTCTAGAGGGTTTACGTTTTTTTATGTTCAAATCTCAATTTGAGAGAACTTGACGAGCCTGTGGAGGTTACCATGAGTCCCGTTTCGATGATTTAATCACGTTCACTTTGTAAGGGGTCTTCATATATATTATTTACAAAAAACAAATAAAAAAAATTAAGCGAATTCGATAATCATAACATTTTTCATTTTATTGTGTTTGCCTAAAAAAATAAATAAATGACTAGTATGTATATAAAATAGACCATTTATTTTTTTGGAGACAATTATCAGATGGGCTTAATTTTTTTCATAAATGATATTTATGAATAGTCTTACAAAATGAATGATTTAGATTATCGAAATGAGACTATTGGTGGACTCCACAGGCCCCTCGAGTTCTCTCCAGTTGAGATTTGAACTTGGCACCAATCTTATTATTTGAAATTTTCTTACCACTCCTATTTTGAGAAGTAGGCTAAAAGTTAACTTTTTAATTTTTAATTTTTTTTTTAAAAAAAAACATATAAAACAGTAAAAAGGTAATGTGACTCAAAAAAGTCAAAAAGTCAAAAAATTGACTTTTACTCATGTTGCCAAAATAGGCAAATTGAATTGCATCAATCCAACTACCTATTAAATGAAATTAATTATAGAAATTATTTATTTTCAACACTATTTAGTTTCTTCCAATTTTAAAAAACTGAAGCCCAATGACTAGGAATTATTAAACAAGAAGATTAAATTGATCCTGAATATTAACAAAAAGAAGATTGAACCTGAGAGGGGAATTTCCACCGAATAGAAAGGGCCGAGCTATCCATGTGGTGAGCCGAGCTAAATCCACCATTTTGCAGTCAGTTGGACCGAACTAAGGATGGATTTGAGTGTGCCTAATAGAGTTGGTAGTGTTACCTCTCATATTGATCGAGATACTCTTCATTTGGACCGAGCTAAGCCCATATATCTGTGATGGACCGAGCAGAACTAAGCCTTTGCTGGAGGATAAGGCTGGTGGAAGCTTACGTGTCTTCAACCGAGCTGATGGCTTAACCAGGCTATGAATAACAACAAGGTGTCGGACCCATGGGTAAGGTTCACAAGTTTGACCGAGCTACTATTAGCTCGGCCAAGACTAACTTGGTTGCATACTGTGCATGGCCCAATGGTACGTGGGAGACAAACTTTGACTAGTCCAAGTTATTGCTGTTTGTCGGGTTGTCTACTTCTGATAGGTACTTGTGTGTAAGAGAATAAGAGAACAGAATGTCTACGATCCAAGACAATGGAAATAATGCGCACCACATGGAGAAATATGACAAGTTGTCTATATAAAACCTACGAGTTCATTTTTAAAGGTAAGCAATCTGGAGCCAAAGAACTCTCTCATTCTCTTATATTCTCTGAGGGTGCTAACTTGACCATCAGAGGGGTTTTTCGGCGAGACACTCGTTGGTTATCTCACTTCTATTGTGTTTGTAGAAGAGACGATGCTGTCTGGAGTGAGACCAACGCGAAGAAAAGGAGTACGGAAACGAAGATTATTTACTCCCCGTACAATTGGCGTCATCTGTAGGAATTTCTTGACAAAACCTTGCTCTCCACGAGTCTCTAGAAAGATGGCGAACAACAATGCCCTTTCAATGTCCGCCGTCGACAAAGGAACACCAGAATATGTTAGGAGGCGAGATGTCTTGCCCTCTGTCCCAACGATGGCGAATCTAGATGCCTCTGCAGGCGGATTGACTATCCAAGCACGAGACAAACGTGCAAGGAGTCCGGAACGCTCAAAGGGCCCTGAAGCGCGACGACATAAAGAGTCATACACTCAACACTTAGAGAACAAATTAAGGAGCCAAGATGCTGTTATCCAAAACATGGCAGCAAAGATGGAGACCATGAAGCGACAATTAAAGGGAAATGACATACCTAGAGTGGGATACCACAGTAAATGCGCATTGCCCATTCATTCAAATGATCGAAGAAACGGAGAAGCACTGACGCTCTCCATTACTAGAAGCTTCAGAAAGGATAGTTCTCTTTCGCTAACAGAGAGGTTCTATGCCGAGCAGCTCTCACCCATCGCAACCTACTACAACATTTAGATATTCCTACTCCACTCGTTTCGAGGACCTAAGAAATGTCCTAGAATAGAGAGCAAAGCAGAAGAAAGCCCAAAGGTTGCCGGCATTGCAAAGGTTAGCACCAAGATCCCACGAGAGCACAGCAATCGATATGTTGCCACTATGTGCTGCAGTGCGTGCACTTGCAGATAGGAACTTGGAAAGGTTGAATGCCACTCCATTTTCTTTGGAAGTTGAGGACGTACCTCTCCTCACGAGCTTTCACCAGCTCAAGTTTAACCTTTACGGTGGGACGATTGACCTTTACTTACACATAAGTCATTTTCGCCATGTCATGACTATTCATAGGTGTAATGACGCCCTAATGTACGTGTTGTTCCTATCAAGTTTGGGCGAGCAAGGGCTCAAATGGTTCGAAGGATTGCCAGATGGGAGCATTCATAGTTGGCAGCACTTGGCCGGGGATTTGTCACTAGATTTGAGACAAATACAACAGTGCCAAAGGAGGTCGACCATCTCTTAGGGGTGAGCATGAAACCAGGAGAAGCATTAAAGGCGTTTAACGCTAGGTGTTGGCATGCATTCAATGAGATCCATAATTTCCCAACCAACTTGGCTATCGTTCAATACAGATGGGGTCTACTAGTCAGACATAAACTAAGGGACTCACTCACGATGACTCAGCCCCCAACGCTGGAGCTATTGAAGCAAAGGCTTAATGAGCATACAAAGGTTGAAGATGACATAACCGCAGCTACCACGAAGACAAATCCGGTAGTAGCGGACAAATAGGCTGGGGGGGAAAGTTCATGCCGTTAGATAGGAAGATAACCACCTGAACAATGGCGGAAAGAAAGTCGAGGAAAAGGGGCATAAAATTCGCAGGATATAAATGACTGATCTATTCCCAAAACGCTGCCAATCTGAAGTTTTTGTAACCCTTTCCACTATTGATGTAATGAAACAAGTAAACTGTTTTCTTAAAAATTGTTGTATTTTCGCACCACCAAATAAATTTAGCGAGGTTCAAGGGGTAACTGATGATTATTTCGCTAGAAAGATTAGAATTCCTTGTCGAAGTGGGTTTTGCTCGTCAAAAGGTTAGTTAATGTATTTTATCAACACTAGAGTTCCTTGCCGAAGCAGATTTTGCTTGGTAAAAGGTTTGTTGAAGCGAATTTTTCTCGGCAAGAGGTTTGTTGATAGATTTTATCTACTCTAGAATTCTTTACCAAAATGGGTTTTGCTCGGCAAGAGGTTAGTTGATGGATTTTATCAACTCTGGAGTTCCTTGCCAAAGTGGATTTTGCTCGACAAGAGGTTTGTTGATGGATTTTGTCAACTTTAGAAGTCGAAGCGGGTTTTGCTCAACAAGAGGTTAGTTGATAGATTTTATCAACTGTGGAGTTCCTTATCGAAATGGATTTTGATCTGCAAGAGGTTAATTTTATTACCTTTAGAATTCCTTGTCGAAGCGGATTTTGCTCGGCAAGATGTTAGTTGATGGATTTTATCAACTTTGAAATTCTTTGTCGAAGCGAATTTTGCTCGCCAAGAGGTTAGTTGATGGATTTTTATCAATTCCAGAGTTCCTTGCCGAAGCGAATTTTGCTCAGCAAGAGGTTTGTTGATGGATTTTATCAACTGTGAAGTTCCTTGCCGAAACTGATTTTGCTTGATAAGAGGATTCTTGATGAATTTTATCAACTTTGGAATTATTTGCCTAGCGGGTTTAGCTCGCCAAAGAAGGATGCCCCGTCGAGTGGATTTAGTTCGTCGAAGAAGGATGTCTTGCCAAGCAAATTTAGTTCGTCTAAAAGAAAAGCTCCTTGCCGATCGGAATTAGCTCACCATAGACGGATGCCTCGCTAAGCCGATTTAGTTTGTCAAGAAGAAAGGCTCATTTCCGAGCAGATTTAGCTCATTGAAAATAAAGGCTCCTTGCCGAGTAGATTTAGCTCGCCTAAAAAAAAGGCTCATTGCCGAGCGGATTTAGCTCACCAAAGAGTGATGCCATGTTGAACGAATTTAGCTTGCCGAGAAAAAATGGCACCTGAACACCAAACTGAGCTGAAGCTAAGTTGTGCAAGATCGAAATAATTCCAATCATGTTACAACAGATGGGATTAAGGGGCAATTAAGAGGGGAATTTTTGACGAATAGAAAGGGCTGAGCTATCCATGTGGTGAGTTGATCTAAATCCACCACTTTGCGGTCAGTTAGACCGAACTAAGAATGGATTTGAGTCTGCCTAACAGAATTGGTCATGTTACCTCTCATATCGGCCAAGATACTCTTCATTTGGACCGAACTAAGCTCATCTTTCTGTGATGGACCAAGCAAAACTAAGCCTTTACTGGAAGACAAGGCCGATGGGAGCTTGCATGTCTTCAACCGAGTTGATGGCTCAGTCGTGCTATGAGTAGTAGTACAACATCAGACCTACGGGTGAGGTTCACAAGTTTGACTGAGCTACTGTTAGCTCGGCCAAGACTGACTCGGTTGAATACTGCGCATGGCCCAATGGTATGTGGGAGACAAATTTTGACTTGTCCAAGTTATTGTTGTATGTCGGGTTGTCTACTTTTGACAGGTACATGTGTATAAGGGAATAAGAGAACAAAATGTCCGTGCCCCAAGACAATGGGAATAATGTGCACTACATGGAGAAGTGGGACAGGTTGGTTTATATAAGACCTACGAGTTCATTCTTAAAGGTAAGCAATCTCGAGTCAAAGAACTCTTACATTCTCCTTTATTCTCTAAGAGTGCTGACTTGACCGTCGAAGGGATTTTCCAATGAGACACCCGCTGGTTAGCTTACTTATGTTATGTTTGCAAGAAAGACAACGACATTTGGAGTGAGACCAACGCGGAGGCAAGGAGTATGGAAGCGAAGAATATTTACTCCCCATACAGAACCCATGATTGTATTTTCCGTACTTTTTCATTCATTTTAATGGGTCACATGAAAAATCTCATCCATAATTTTGTAAATATATTGTATATATAATTAAATATTTAAAATTTATAAAATATTTGAAGAAAAGTGTTAATACTTGCTAGTGAAGAATTATTTAATTGTTTCATATCAATGTGAGAATTTTCAAATACAATTTTAAATAATTTACATCATTTTAGCTGAGAAATATTATACAATTTTAAAATTAAGATAAGATTTCCTTACAATTTTGTTCTTGAAAAATCATCCGTAGCTCGACTATATCGGGCTCAAATGGCTCGAAAGTAAAAGTTTCTCTCTCCTCTTGATCTCTTCCATCTTCAAACAAAATCAGCACTTTCACATCTCTCTCACTCTCGCCTCAGCACTCTCACCTCTCTCGCCTCATCCCTCTCATTCACTCTTGCCTCTCTCTCCTCTCTATCTTTCACTCTCGCTTCTCTCACCTGTCTCTTGAAGGAGTACGAAGAACGACGAGACAATGGACGAAGGAAGACGAGACGGTGGACGAAGGACGACGAGACGGTGGACGACGAACGACGACGGAGAACGATAGCCTGCGACAGCGAATCTGAGGTAAACCTGAAATCGCAAAGTTAGGGTTTACGTTTGGGTTCAATTTTTGTAGAAATTAGTCGATTTAGAGTGTTTGAGGTTGGACTTTGCTTGCAATTTGTGCTAGGGTTTGGGATTTGGCTTTAATTTGTGATGTGTTAGGGTTTGGGATTTGCCTTTGAATCTGTTATCCTCTGTATACATTTGATTGGTTTTGCTTGAAATACACATCTGTGATGAGTTTGGTCATGCAAAATATACCTATTGGGATTTGCCTTTGAATCTGTCTCACAATAAAATGTGGATTCGACTATATATTTTTTGTAATACTGAAAAACAAAAAGAAATTATGAAAGAAGAAAAATAATCATAGATTGTTGCAGAATGTGATTAACATTTTATGCAAATTCTAAACACTTTAAAGTTGGATTCATATAAATAAATTAAATTCTAAACACTTTCTAAAATTTTCCTGTTGTTCATATGCCCACATTTAGGTAATCCATTAAATAGATTTCACATAATCACAAAAAACACCCACCTCTTAGTGAAATATACAACTGCTGCATATGCTTATGTATTTATTTATTTATTTATTTTTAATGCTCATATGCCCACATTTAGGTGATCCATTAAATAAATTTCACATAATCACACAGCCCACAGTTCGACATCGATCAATTTAATTCTTCAATAGTCCCTTCGCGACCTTTCTGACCACAACAGAATTCTACATAATAATACAAACATATAATATCAAAGTGCCCTTATTATTTGAAACAATAGTTCTAACAATTATGCAAACAATACACAGTGACCATCAAAGTAAGCAGATATAAAGCCTCACCGATTTATTTAGTGCCAATTAAATGGGATTCATTGCATTTCCTGGAGCTCTCAAACCCTCATAACAAAAGAGTGATCAAAACATCATAACTTAATGATTCAAATATAGTTTTGAATCAAAGAAAAAAAGGGCAGAAGGGAAATCTGTTGAATGGCTCCTGTTTATGATCACATCACTATGAATGCGTCATTATGCATCAATATGACGCTTATCCATCAGTATGAGGTAGTTGAATCTGTTGGTTTTTTTTATGCAGATAAAAAAATGGCTTCATCTTCTACTAATAATAGGAACATAAGATTAAAGCCAAGATTGTGTGATTGTGGAAGAACAACTTCCATGTATATTGTACGAACCAATGAGAATGGAAATCAAGGATGTGTGTTTTTTGTTTGCCCAACAAAATATGCAAGTATTTGTTATATAAATTAATCTTTTACTTTTTACAAATTTCATTTGTCTGATTTGATTAACTAATTCTTGTGCATTGTAGAGTGCGGATGAACACTGCAATTACTTCAGGTTCGCTGATGATGATAACGACGACATTACCTCTACAATCCATTCCAATGCTGGACGTCGGACAGATATAAGAATAGAAGAAATTAATGATCCAAGGAGAAAGCTTGGTGAGATGGACAATGCAATTCATGAGCATGAATAAGGCTTTAAAGAATGGAGAAGATTTTCAAGGCAATGACTTATGTCATTGTATTTTGTGTATTTTTGTACTTTATCATGTAAATGACTCAGTTGTTAGGCTTTGGAACATGTTATGAATGTAATCTATTTTTCTACTTGTTTTGTATTTTTTTGTTGGTGCTTAAAAATCTGTTGGTTGGTTGCTTAATTAATAGGTGAAAAATCTGTTGGTTGCTTATTTAATAGAATTATGTTGGTTGCTTAAAAATCTGTTGGTTGCTTATGAATGTAGGCTCTGTTATTATATGTAATGGTTACTTAACAATGTGTATAATGTGATGGTTTTTTTTAGATGAATAATGTGTATAATGTGATGGTTGCTATTGAGATGAATATTTGTGAACCTGTTTCTTTGAGATGAAATCTGTTGAATGAACAAGTTGAAGGTGAAGGACCTTGAATGAACCTGTTTCTTTTAGATGAATAATGTGTATAACAGGTTTCTTTGACATGAAATTTGTTGAATGAACAAGTTGAAGGTGAAGGACCTTGAATTAACCTGTTTCTTTGAGATGAATAATGTATATAACAGGTTTTTTTGATATGAAATCTGTTGAATGAACCTGAATGAATCTGTTGATGAATAATGTGTATAACAGGTTCCGGGTATGTGATGAATCTGTTGAATGAATCTGTTGATGAATAATGTGTATAACAGGTTGAAGGTGAAGGACCTTGAATGAACCTTTTGAATGAATAAGTAATATTTCAAGGCTTGAATGAGAAACATACACACAGGTTTCTAGTTTGGTAACACACACACAGGTTTATGAAATTCACTCGTGAATGGTCCATGTTCAACAGGTTTCTATTTTTAAATGAGAAGCATTGAAGGACCTTGAGTATGAATGGTCCATGTTCAACTGCATTGTGACAGTTCTTGGAAAGAGCTTGCAACACAGTAAGGTGGGACATGTAAGTCAACCTGTAATTCCAATAAAAAAAAAATGGGACATTCAAGTCAACAAAAAAAATGGGACCTTCAATTCACTCAACAAATTCCACCAAGCATTGTGTTCAACCTGTAATTCAATTGAAACAAAAATGGAACAGCCACCAATTCCATCAATTTTCAAATGAAGCCAAACAATCCGAAGTTTACAAATGAAATTCACGTACAATTAGCACTTCGAAACTAAAAAAAAAAATGGGACATTTGGATCCCCGTCGATGTTTAAGTCAACAAAATTTGATGGTACTATCGAACTTTGACTGCTAATATTGTTGACCATTCCAGCTTGAGTATGAGATGTGCTTCCAATGTCATCCCCAATTGTGCTAACTGGTGCCTATAAAAATAAAGTAAATATTACAAAAAAAATTCCACAAACATATTCACCAATATCAAGCGACAACAAACAAAGTGCAATATATTAAATCCGTTCAACACATACCGGTACATACATACTGTCTTCTATGGCATCCATAGAAGGACAATAGTAAGGTTGATTTGGCGACACCTAATGATGAAATAGTAACACAAGTTAATTAGTAATTTGAAGCAATAAAATTAAAAGCCAAAAAAAAAAACATGAAACAACCTTCATATTTAACACATACCGGTTCATACATAGTGTCTTGCACGCCTCCCCTACAAGGAAAGCTTAACTTACGAGGTTCACCTTGACGCACCTTCTGACCCTATAGTACCAAACATTGATGAATATTTGAAGTTTAACAAATTCTGCAATATACTTATGTAGTGCGGAATGAAAAATGTACCTGCACCGGATTAGCCTTCTTATTCTTTCCCTTCAACCGATTCACTATTGTATAAACCTTGCTAACCTTCCGTTTCGTACATGGACGGCCTCTTCGGCGAGCAACCAAAGGACTTAGTACCTTGCGAGTCATGCTTTCTTTTGTAGTATTGATACGAGGCGGACTTTTTGGTGAAGTATGAGAAGGTGGTACAGTACTACTTGAAAATGGTAAAGTACTAGTACATGGCACATCACTCGCACTACTTGATTGAACTATTCTCACTTCATCATTGATTTTCATCAACCCAAGTTGAATCACTTTGTGTTTACCATCATCATTGGTAGCAAGTTCTAGAATCTCATCCAACATGTTTTGATAGTTATCATGCAACTTTGGATGTAGAGAAGAGCCAAAGTTAGTATATGTGGTTGGAATGCATGTGTAGCCTCTCTCCAAGTTTTTTCTCCATCTCGAAACAATGTATTTATTTGGCACCTCATATATGGATCTCTCACTAAGCACACAAAGTGAATGGGCACACATAATACCTCTAAACTTAAACAACCGACACATACATTGGAGCTCACATTCAGTTGAATTAAAGTACACAACAAATTCCACTTTCTTCATCCCCTCACCCACAACAATAGCCTCCCTCACATGATAGGTACAAATTGCTCCCTCCTCTTTGATAAGATTTGCACGACAATACACTAGACGCTTTATTTCTAATTGAACTTCTTTAAATTTGGAATTAGTGTAACCTGCACGAAATTGCTTCTCAAAATGATACACCGTTAAGCAATCATACAATTTGTTACAAGACTTAAAATTTGCTTTTCTCTCTTTCTCTACCTTACTTTTCAACGCATTGTCATACTGCTCAACAAATTGCTTTAAGGTTGTCTTGGAGTTCACATATCCGTCAAAGAATGTATTCATACTCTCACTTCGTTGTGTAGTTGACATGCTAGTCCAAAAGATATCTTTAACATAGGCAGGAATCCACCTATGTCGCTCACGGTATAATACCCCCAACCACTCGTTATCATTCAAATTGAAATTTTCAATCATTGCTTCCCAGTATTCCTCAAATTCATCTTTTGTGAATGAATCATAAACTGCATTACTCAAAGCAACCTTTATGGACTCATATTGGGAATATCCTCTCAATTTCTCTGGAATTTTCTTCATAATATGCCATAAACACCAACGATGTCGAGCTTATGGGAAGACAATTTCTATGGCATTTTGCATAGCTCTACACTAGTCAGTTATTATCGCTTTTGGGGAAGCATCTGACATGCAGCTTAACCATTCTTTGAATAGCCATACAAATGTCTCTGTGTTCTCATTACTTAACAACCCACAACCAAACAAAATTGATTGTCCATGGTGATTCACTCCTACAAACGGTGCAAACGGCATATCATATTTGTTTGTCAAATAGGTTGTGTCAAAAGAGACAACATCCTCAAATGCTTTATAAGCCACCCTACTCCTTGCATCCCCCCAAAACAAGTTTCGCATGCGACCATCTTCATCAAGGTCAATTGCTGAATAGAAGTTCAAATTTTGTTATTGCATTTTATGAAAATAAAATGTAACTGATTTGGCGTCTCCTACCCCAAGTCTCAATCTTCTAGCATTCTAAATATAATTCCTAGCATCTTGTTCATCAAACGTTAATGCCTCATATCCCCCCGCTTCGACAACTATGGAATGAAAATTCCTAGCCACCCCAATCCCTGCTGTATCGTTAACTTCTAGTCTCCTCTTCACCGGAGTAAGAATCCTCTTATTCATTGGAAAATGCCGTGAGTCAGTGGGAATCAAATCATGAGTGTGCTCAAGCACAACCGTGGTTAACTTATATCTTCCATCTTTTTGTAGAGTGGCTCTAACCCTTGCTTTACAATCTATTTTTGACGACAAAGATGGTTCGAGGGGATTTACTTCTGATCTTTTTGTTCTATTCCGTACCCGAGTACATTCAATTCCAAAGTACTTTACTTCCCCATCCCTTGTTACATTTTGTGTTCTATAAGCTATAGCAAATTCGAGTTGTTTCGCATATTTTGCATAAAATGTGTATACTTCTTGCTTTGAGATAAAATACATCCCCTTCTTCTGTTCTTCAACTTCACCACTCTCATTAAATTCAACATTGTTGTCTTGTTTTTCAACTTCCTCACTCACATTGAATGAACTATTCATTGAATCAATATCCATTGCAGCTTCAAAGTGAAATAGAACAGAATAGACATTAAGAAAGCACAAATTATCATAGGCAGCATGAAAAAAAAACATAGGAGATTATCAGAACACAAGGAACAAGCAGATACTAGTAACATTTATGTTATAAAAGCAAGAGAATCCACTTACTGGAATTGAAACTATAAGTGGGTATAGATTCTTCTCAGCAAAGTAAGTGACTTGATGCGGAGTGCCCTTTAATGGAATTTGATTATGGAAAACGTAAAGCAAGGGTAAAATTTAAATGATGTAGAAACCAGCAGGAAAAATCAATGAGCAGTGCACTTTCCTACCTGTGAGGTAACAAGTATAAGACCATGATTACAACACACATTGTGAATGACAGTGAAGGCAACAATAGGCCCATCACATAGCTGCAAATGAAGATACACACTTTAGTTTATATATCATTATTACAAAATTAATCCAGCAAATCCAAGTTCCTTGAAAATATTTGAAACTAATGTTTTGAATTTGATCAAGGATATTTCTTTCCATGAGGCAAACCATAGACAATGGATCTGTACAACCAACCCCAAGTAGTTAGCATTGGGGCTTGTTCATTTGCATAAAGAATTATGAAAGAAACATTTCTCAGAGAACATTGAATTAAGGAACATTTCATAAATCCATGATTATCATAAATGTTCACACACAGAACATTGAATTATTCATTGAATTAATTTTGAAATTATTTAACATAGGAACATTTCATCAATTTTTCAAAGAACATTGGCCTAAAGAACATTGAATCAATGAGTTATGAGATTTTAAAAACATAGGGTCAAAATTAATCATGGATTTTTCACAAAACAGCAATGTCTGAATTTTTCACAGAACATTTTTCATGGATTAATTTTTCACAAATTTTTTTGCAGAGTTCAATGTGAAACCCTAAATTAAAAACAAAACCAACTAATGGGTCAAGTACCATGAATCATAAGCAGCCTCAATCATAAGCAACAGAAAATTATCATAAGAAGCATGAATCAAGGAGCAGCGACGACACCTTTTGGCACACACAACAGCAGTGGCGTCCTCTCTCTCACTATGGCCAACCAGCAGCGACGTCCTTTCAAGAAATGTGTATAATACTAGTCTTGATGCCTTCCTCTTCGGTTTGAGTATATGGCCAACCTGTTGAATGAGCCTCGTCGGCGTCTTCTTTCTCACTCTCTCTACTCTGTTCTTGTTTTTCTTTTTTTTTGGAAATGAAATGTCAATTTTGTATTGTAAGGGATGGCCTGTGTACAAAGAATGAGGGTGTGTGTGTAAAGAAATTCGGGCCTTTTGACCCACGCCATTTCGAGCTACAAAATAGAGTTGTTTATTCTTTATGCCACCACTTCTAGTATATATATATATATATATATATAAATAAGGGCATTCGGTTCAAAAAGTCTAAATTCAAAATTTTATTGACCAAAAATTCAGGTGCGAAATTAGTAGGTCTATAAGGACATACTTTTTCACAATGACCCTTATATATATTAATCATTTTCACAGAGCAATAGAAAAAGAATCATTTCACGCGGAGAGAGAGACAAAGGCCCGTTTGATGTAGCTATTAAAATAGCTTATAGATTATAGCTTAACAGATTATAGATTATGACTTTAATTAGAAATTGTTAATCTGTTTGGTGTAACTGTTGGATTATAGATTTAAGTTGCTGAGTAGTGTTTGTTAAATAAGCTGTGAAATAGCTTTTTCAATTATTTTTTATTTTTTATTTTTTATTTGTCTACATTTCTCATAAAAAATAATAATAATAATCTATAGTCTATTTGAGTCTTTTTCTATTTTTAAAAAAATAAAAAAATAAAAAAA
>NW_021024685.1:369020-423480 GCF_004153795.1 Camellia sinensis
GTGAAAAATCTGTTGGTTGCTTATTTAATAGAATTATGTTGGTTGCTCTTGGCTTACTTGGTTGCTTATGAATGTAGGCTCTGTTATTATATATGATGGTTGCTTAACAATGGGTATAATGTGATGGTTTCTTTGAGATGAATAATGTGTATAACAGGTTTCTTTGACATAAAATTTGTTGAATGAACAAGTTGAAGGTGAAGGACCTTGAATGAACCTGTTGAATGAACCTGTTCTTTGAGATGAATAATGTGTATAACAGGTTTCTTTGACATAAAATTTGTTGAATGAACAGGTTGAAGGTGAAGGACCTTGAATGAACCTGTTGAATGAACCTGTTCTTTGAGATGAATAATGTGTATAACAGGTTTCTTTGACATAAAATTTGTTGAATGAACAAGTTGAAGGTGAAGGACCTTGAATGAACCTGTTTCTTTGAGATGAATAATGTGTATAACAGGTTTCTTTGATATGAAATCTGTTGAATGAACTTGAATGAATCTGTTGATGAATAATGTGTATAACAGGTTCGAGGTATGTGATTGTAACATGCCCGGGGGGTACCCGCGCGCGTTAAACAGTTCGGACCCCCGAGATCTCTTCGATCTATTCTCACGAGTGCAATGTGAAACATAGATGAGAGTCCAGTTTTGGCAACTTTTATTGAAAATCCATTTTATTACAATTTTGTCAAAAATGGACTGCGTCATCAGATCTCAGAGTCGCCACCTAATATTTATTTTGGGAAAATTAGGAAACCCATGACTCGTGCCAAGGCCACTGTTCGTCGTAACCAAGGATGCTTGGCTCGGAACCTTAGGTATGAGAGGGGAAGGTCAATAATGAGCACCCCCGCCCACCCGATCAAAGATCGGCCTTTACTAACCACGATATGAATTTTATTTTATTTATATGTTCATGTTCTGATTAGTTAATAAATCCTAAAATTTACTATGTGAAGCATACAAGTATAGACTATGCCATTCATTTTGGAACAATTTGATATCATGCATTTTGAAAGAGTTTTGACGATGTACAACCCAAATAAATTGAGTTTACAAGCATGAAAAATCAACATCATTCCAAATTAAGCGACACAACATCCATCCACTGGCATTCATAGAGTTATATCACATAAGCAACTAGCCTCATGGTAGAATGCTAGACATAGTAAGAAAAACACACACACACGGGATGCTAAAGCATAAAAACTCACATGTTTGACGTCCCACGAACAAGCTGCAAAACAAAGTTAGTAAAATATGCATGATCTTATATACAAAACCCTAATGCAATTCACTCATGAGATGCAACTAAAGATTCGGCTTCTAAAATATGATATGTGAATCATCTCAAGAACATGAGGTAGCGCACATAATCACATAGGAATTGATTAAATCCACAAATGCAAACTTAGCCGAATCAAGATGCATGAAACATGGATGCAAAGCATAACTATGATGAAAAATAAATATGATGTTTATGTACAAATAAAGAAAGCAAGTAAAAGAACGGGATAGAAAGAAGCGGGGCGGGGAATTATTACAACGCTCTGAATAAATTATTACAAACCAGATAAGAGAGAGAGAAAGGAATATTACAACAAAATAAAAACCTCACAATACACTCAAAATAAAAGCTTCATGTTCTTTAGAACCGCCGGCGGAAATTGGTCAATATTGGGAGATTACGCCATCTTGTTCGGAAGAAGCTAACCGACCGGCCAAATAGGCCGGCCGACCAACTAGGCCAAGCAAAACCTGTCTTGTTGCAAAACCAAGAAAAGGAACAAACAAAAAAAAAATATGTAGGTGGCTCAACTAACCACTACAGGTTAGATTAAAAAAAATAAAACAAATATAAGATAGAACATGCAAAATTACAACAAAACTAATATGAAATTAAAGTATGCGAATAAAAATAAATAAATAAATAATTATGAGCGAAACAAACCACTAGGATTATAACAACACACTATGAAATATAAAGTAAGAAAATAAATATGAGATAAACAAACTACTTGGATTATAACAAAACACAATGAAATAAGAAGCAAGAATATAAATATAAAATATAAGAAAATGAAAGATTAAAAATTCACCTTCCAAAGAAAGATTGAACTTCTTGATTTCCAAACTTCCTCTTGATCACCCTCAAGTGTAGGAAGTGTGTTCTCAAATCCTCAATTCGAAATTATGGAGTTTATGGAGTTTGTGGTATGGAAAGTGGCTAACTCTCAAGTTTTTCTCACTTTCAATCACTAAACATTCTTCCTTATGATCGAGGCGATTGATCTTTGGCTATATCAGAATTTTTGGAGTGATTTTGGTGTATGGAAATGAGGAATTTCAGTAGCTATGGAAGGTATGGGGTGTATATGGAAGATAGAAATATTTTTGGCTAAACAACTCAAATTTTCTCTCTTTTTTCACTCTTTTCTCACTCCTTTCTCTTCAATTTCGTGGTCCTCCTCCTCTCTTACAATATGATCATTCTATATAGGCAATGAGGGAGAGTAAAGGTCAAAAAGAAGGTGGGAGACAAGAATGTGATAGGAGGGCAAATTTTCAAGGTGGTTGCATGGGATACTCCTTTATGGATGCAAACAAAATATCTTTTTGACTATGGAGGATGATTAGGTATAATGGAGGATGAGTGTATGCACTTGAATGGCTCAAAAAATAGGTAAATGGGTTGCCCCAACCGAACCAAAACCAAGAAAAATGGGCTATTGTTGTTTTGGGTCGAATCAACAAAATCTGCTTTTAAGCCCAACTTCAAATGGACATATCTCCGCCATATGGACTTGGTTTTAGGCAGTTTTTTGGTCCAAATTGAAGCCCCAGAAGTATTCTTTCCAATGGTGGTGGCCTCACATTTAAATTCCAAGTGCACAAAGAGATATGCCTAATTTAGTAAAGGTTGCTCATTTCCTTCTTAATGATTTGATACTCATCCTTTTCCTAAACCAGCTTTCTTTCATCCCCTCCTATTTCCTTCAACTCCAAACCTATAAAGAAGATATTTTTAAATATTTTTCAAAAATTTCACCTCCCTTCCATTTATTTCCAGTTTGTCCTTTTTACTGAAAAGTGCAATATTTTAATCGAAATGGGAGCCTCGGGACATCGTAGAAACATTTAAAAAAAACATATTTTGAAAAGAGGGTTTTAAGGTCTAAAATAGTTTGGCCAAAAAATGGGTGAAGGTTGGGATTAAAACTTAAATTCCATCTTTCTTACTGAGAATTTTGTGAGAAACACATTCTAATTGTCATCATCGGGTAATCAAAAGAAAGCGCCCAAGTCTTAGGGCCGGTCAAAAATGGGGTGTCTACAGCGATGAATCTGTTGAATGAATCTGTTGATGAATAATGTGTATAACAGGTTGAAGGTGAAAGACCTTGAATGAACTTGTTGAATGAATAAGTAATATTTCAAGAAATCTGTTGGTTTGAATGAGAAACGTACACACAGGTTTCTAGTTTGGTAACACACACACAGTTTTCTGAAATTCACTCGTGAATGGTCCATGCTCAACATGTTTCTATTTTTAAATAAGAAGCATTGAAGGACCTTGAGTATGAATGGTCCATATTCAACTACATTATGACAGTTCTTGGAAAGAGCTTGTAACACAGTAAGATGGGACATGTAAGTCAACCTATAATTCGAATGAAGAAAAATGGGACATTCAAGTCAAATAAATGAGACATTCAAGTCAACAAAAAAAATAGGTCCTTCAATTCACTCAACAAATTCCACCAAGCATTGTGTTCAACCTGTAATTCAATTGAAACAAAAATGGAACAGCCACCAATTCCATCAATTTTCAAATGAAGCCAAACAATCCGAAGTTTACAAATGAAATTCATGTACAATTAACACTTCGAAACTAAAAAAAAAATGGGACATTTGGATCCCCATCGATATTCAAGTCAACAAAATTTGATAGTACTATCGAACTTTGACTGCTAATATTGTTGACCATTCCAGTTTGAGTATAAGATGTGCTTCCAATGTCATCCCCAACTGTGCTAACTGGTGCCTATAAAAATAAAGTAAATATTACAAAAAAAATTCCACGAACATATTCACCAATATTAAGCGACAACAAACAAAGTGTAATATATTAAATCCGTTCAACACATACCGATACATACATACTGCCTTCTATGGCATCCATAGAAAGACAATAGTAAGGTTGATTTGGTGGCACCTAATGATGAAATAGTGACACAAGTTAATTAGTAATTTGAAGCAATAAAATTAAAAGCCAAAAAAAAAAAACACGAAACAACCTTCATATTTAACACGTACCGGTTCATACATAGTGTCTTTCACGCCTCCCCTACAAGGAAAGCTTAACTTACGAGGTTCACCGTGACGCACCTTCTGACCCTATAGCACCAAACATTGATGAATATTTGAAGTTTAACAAATTCTGCAATATACTTATGTAGTGCGGAATGAAAAATGTACCTGCACCGAATTAGCCTTCTTATTCTTTCCCTTCAACCGATTCACTATTGTATCAACCTTGCTAACCTTCCGTTTCGTACATGGATGGCCTCTTCGGCGAGCAACCAAAGGACTTAGTACCTTGCGAGTCATGCTTTCTTTTGTAGTATTGATACGAGGCGGACTTTTTGGTGAAGTATGGGAAGGTGGTAAAGTACTACTTGAAGATGGTAAAGTACTAGTACATGGCACATCACTCGCACTACTTGATCGAACTGTTCTCACTTCATCCTTGATTTTCATCAACCCAAGTTGAATCACTTTGTGTTTACCATCATCATTAGTAGCAAGTTCTAGGATCTCATCCAACGTGTTGTGATAATTATCATGCAACTTTGGATGTAAAGAAGAGTCAAAGTTAATATATGTGGTTGGAATGCATGTGTAGCCTCTCTCCAAGTCTTTTCTCCATCTCGAAACAATGTATTTATTTCGCACCTCATATATGGATCTCTTACTTAGCACACAAAGTGAATGGGCACACATAATACCTCTAAAGTTAAACAACCGACACATACATTGGAGCTCACATTTAGTTGAATTAAAGTACACAACAAATTCCACTTTCTTCATCCTCTCACCCACAACAATAGCCTCCCTCACATGATAGGTACAAATTGCTCCCTCCTCTTTGATAAGATTTGCACGACAATACACTAGACGCTTCATTTCTAATTGAACTTCTTTAAATTTGGAATTAGTGTAAGCTGCACGAAATTGTTTCTCAAAACGATACACCGTTAAGCAATCATACAATTTGTTACGAGACTTAAAATCTGTTTTTGTCTCTTTCTTTACCTTACTTCTCAACGCATTGTCATACTGCTTAACAAATTGCTTTAAGGTTGTCTTGGAGTTCACATATCCGTCAAAGAATGCATTCATACTCTCACTTCGTTGTGTAGTTGACATGCCAGTCCAAAATATGTCTTTAACATAGGCAAGAATCCACCTATGTCGCTCACAATATAATACCCCCAACCACTCGTTATCATTCAAATTGAAATTTTCAATCATTGCTTCCTAGTATTCCTCAAATTCATCTTTTGTGAATGAATCATAAACTGCGTTACTCAAAGCAACCTTTATGGACTCATATTGGGAATATCCTCTCAATTTCTCTGGAATTTTCTTCATAATATGCCGTAAACACAAACGATGCCGAGCCTGTGGGAAGACAATTTCTATGGCATTTTGCATAGCTTTACACTGGTCAGTTATTATCGCTTTTGGGAGAGCATCTGACATGCAACTTAACCATTCTTTGAATAGCTAAACAAATGTCTCTGTGTTCTCATTACTTAACAACCCACAACCAAACAAAATTGACTGTCCATGGTGATTCACTCCTACAAACGGAGCAAACGGCATATCATATTTGTTTGTCAAATAGGTTATGTCAAAAGAGACAACATCCCTAAATGCTTTATAAGCTGCCTTACTCCTTGCATCCCCTCAAAACAAGTTTCGTATGTGACCATCTTCATCAAGGTCAATTGTTGAATAGAAGTTCAAATTTTGTTGTTGCATTTTATGAAAATAAAATGTAACTGATTCGGCGTCTCCTACCCCAAGTCTGAATCTTCTAGCATTCTGAATATAATTCCTAGCATCTTGCTCATCAAACGTTAATGCCTCATATCCCCCCGCTTCGACAACTATGGAATGAAAATTCCTAGCCACCCCAATCTCTGCTGCATCGTTAACTTCTAGTCTCCTCTTCACCGAAGTAAGAATCCTCTTATTCATTGGAAAATGCCGTGAGTCAGTCGGAATCAAATCATGAGTGTGCTTAAGCACAACCGTAGTTAACTTATATCTTCCATCTTTTTGTAGAGTGGCTCTAACCCTTGCTTTACAATCTATTTTTGACGACAAAGATGGTTCGAGGGGATTTACTTCCGATCTTTTTGTTCTATTCCGCGCCCGAGTACATTCAATTCCAAAGTACTTTACTTCCCCATCCCTTGTTACATTTTGTGTTCTATAAGCTATAGCAAATCCAAGTTGTTTCGCATATTTTGCATAAAATGTGTACACTTCTTGCTTTGAGATAAAATACATCCCCTTCTTCGGTTCTTCAACTTCACCACTCTCATTAAATTCAACATTGTTGTCTTGTTTTTCAACTTCCTCACTCACATTGACTGAATTATTCATTGAATCAATATCCATTGTAGCTTCAAAGTGAAATAGAATAGAATAGACATTAAAAGAGCACAAACTATCATAGGCAGCATGAAAAAAAAACGTAGGAGATTATCAGAACACAAGGAACAAGCAGAAGCTAGTAACATTTATGTTATAAAAGCAAGAGAATCCACTTACTGGAATTGAAACTATAAGTGGGTATAGATTCTTCTCAGCAAAGTAAGTGACTGGATATGGAGTGCCCTTCAATGGAATTTGATTATAGAAAACGTAAAGCAAGGGTAAAATTTACATGATGTAGAAACCAACAGGAAAAATCAATGAGCAGTGCAATTCCCTAACTGTGAGGTAACATGTATAAGACCATGATTACAACACACGTTGTGAATGACAGTGAAGGCAACAATAGGTCCATTACATAGCTGTAAATGAAGATACACACTTTAGTTTATATATCATTATTACAAAATTAATCCAACAAATCCAAGTTCCTTGAAAATATTTGAAACTACTGTTTTGAATTTGATCAAGGATATTTCTTTCCATGAGGCAAACCATAGACAATGGATATGTACTACCAACCCCATGTAGTTAGCATTGGGGCTTGTTCATTTGCATAAAGAATTATGAAAGAAACATTTCTCAGAGAACATTGAATTAAGGAACATTTCATAAATCCATGATTATCATAAATGTTCACACATAGAACATTGAATTATTCATTGAATTAATTTTCAAATTATTTAACATAGGAACATTTCATCAATTTTTCAAAGAACATTGAACTAAGGAACATTGAATCAATGAGTTGTGAGATTTTAAAAACATAGGGTCGAAATTAATCATGGATTTTTCACAAAACAGCAATGTCTGAATTTTTCACATAACATTTTTCATGGATTAATTTTTCACAAAACATTTTTGCAGAGTTCAATGTGAAACCCTAAATTAAAAACAAAACCAACTAATGGGTCAAGGACCATGAATCATAAGCAGCCTCAATCATAAGCAACATAAAATTATCATAAGAAGCATGAATCAAGGAGCAGCGGCGACACCTTTCGGCACACACAGCAGTAGTGGCGTCCTCTCTCTCACTATGGCCAACCAGCAGCGACGTCCTTTCAAGAAATGTGTATAACACTAGTCTTGATGCCTTCCTCTTCGGTTTGAGTATATGGCCAACCTGTTGAATGAGCCTCGTCGGCGTCCTCTCTCTCACTCTCTCTACTCTGTTCTTGTTTTTCTTTTTTTTTTTGGAAATGAAATGTCAATTTTGTATTGTAAGGGATGACCTGTGTACAAAGAATGAGGGTGTGTGTACAAAGAAATTCAGGCCTTTTGACCCACGCCATTTCGAGCTACAAAATGGAGTTGTTTATTCTTTATGCCACCACTTCTAGTATATATATATAAATAAGGGCATTCGGTTCAAAAAGTCTAAATTCAAAATTTTATTGACCAAAAATTCAGGTGCGAAATTAGTAGGTCTATAAGGACATACTTTTTCACAATGACCCTTATATATATTAATCATTTTCACAGAGCAATAGAAAAAGAATCATTTCACGCGGAGAGAGAGACAAAGGCCCGTTTGATGTAGCTATTAAAATAGCTTATAGATTATAGCTTAACAGATTATAGATTATGACTTTAATTAGAAATTGTTAATCTGTTTGGTGTAACTGTTGGATTATAGATTTAAGTTGCTGAGTAGTGTTTGTTAAATAAGCTGTGAAATAGCTTTTTCAATTATTTTTTATTTTTTATTTTTTATTTGTCTACATTTCTCATAAAAAATAATAATAATAATCTATAGTCTATTTGAGTCTTTTTCTATTTTTAAAAAAAATAATAATAAAAAAATTTAACATGTCTACGGCGGAAGCTGATAATCAGAAGCAAGGGGTGAGCAGCTTCTCAGAATCAGCTTTTTTGAGTTAAAATAAGCTGTTAGAATCCGAAGCTGTTTGAAATAAGTTTAACCAAACAGTCCAAAATAACTTTTTCAAAGCTAAAAGTCATAAGTTGGCTCTGAAAAGCTGAAACAAACACCCTAAAGGTAGACGTAGACGTGCGAGAGAGTCTCAAAACCCTAGATCGATCAGTCGTCGTCGCACGCACCTTCATCGCCATTGATATCGACAACGCCCTTTGCCGCTCCGACTCCAACTCCTTCGTCGTGGGCTCAGTCGTTCTTTGCCGCTCGCCATCGTCTAAAAGCTAAGAGCTGCAAACAGATCGTCCCCATAGTGGCCCGTCACACTAGAGCTTCTCAACTCCATCGCCGATCGAGCTCTAGATCGCCGTCAAACTCTCTCGATTTCAGATCCAAAACCACCGTAGCCTTTGCGCGGAGCTCCTTCGGTTCCAGATCCAGATCAGGTTCTGGATCGCCGTAGCTTTCGCGTAGAGCTCCTTCTTCAACCTTTTTAGGTGCTCTTTTCCTATATATATATATGTATCGTTATTGTTAAGGTTAGATTGTCCTGAAGCTCCTTCGCCTTTTGCCTCTAAAACTCCATGTAATCACATTCTAATCCTCCTCCACCACCATCGTAGGCTTCACCAGCGTATTTGCTGGTGATTGCGAAGAAGGAGATGCAGGGACAAATTAGATTGTTGTTGCTGACAATTTGTTGTTTGTTGAACATATAGAATTTTTGAAGAGATAAATTTCAATAGATATAGAATTTTGGATGATGATGGTGGGTTGGATTGTTGCTGAAAATTTGTTGTTTGTTGAACAAATTTGTTCAAAAAATTGAACAAATAATTAAAAAATCATAGAATTTCAACAGATAATTTGAACATATAGAATTTCTGAAGAGATAAATTTCAATAGATAGCTTTTATTTGCACATATTATGTATGTATATATACCATGTATGTATGTATGTACTTGAGAGTGTATATTTGCACATATATGATGTTGTATTGGTCAATTCACCATGTTAAAGATGATCAGGCAAAATTATGGTTTCATAATTGTCTTGATTGATTCGAGGAAATTGAGCTTGCTTGAGTTATCTAATTTGATTCACTATTTCTTGAGTTTGTTTTTCTGTATATGGAAGCTATAATTCATTAGTTTCTTTATTTTAATTTTTTTTTTTTTCTGCCAGAGTATTGAAGTTTCAGTATGTTTTTGGAACTTGGGCTGTGAGTGTTAGGGCTTGAAGGAATACATGTGATTGTGAGATTGTTAAGGGAAGTGAAGCTTTGATTGGGAGGAGTTGGCTAAGAAAGATGTATCGGCTTGTGGCTGCCACTACTAAGGGTGGATTACCAACCGATAGTGGGGATTATGTGGTGGCACTCGACCAAGTTCCATGTTGCAGTGATGCTAAATAAAAGCTACAAATAGAAACTTGTTTTATATGTTGTTTTTGTTTTCAAAAAAGTAAAATTGATTTCAAAATTTTAAAATTTTCTGAAAAATGATGGGTGTGTTTGGTTTGTGTTTGTAGAGTAGTTTTTGAGATAAAAAGTACGAAAACTTGTTTGGTTTGTCATTTTTCAGAAATTGTTTTGAAAAATTGTTTTGGGAGAGAGAGTTTTAAAAAAAAATGATTGATTTGATGTGCATGAGAGAGAGAGTGATTTTGAAAAGTAGGTAACTAAACAAAATTTTGAAATTTTTTTTGGAAAAATTTGTTTGATTTGATTACTCTTGAAAATTTATTTGTAAAGAATTTTTTTCAAAATTTTTTATGAAAAACAAACCAAACAAAACCGATATTTTCATATATTTTCAAAATGAGTTTTCATTATCTCCTCCATTCCTCACCATCACTAAGGACCTTGGGCACTACCAGTTAAAAAAGGTATTTCAAAATGAGCATATAAAATTACTAAATTAAAGTGTTTTTAAAAAAAATTTAGAGGCCCAAGACCAAAACTTTGTTTTGGAACCTATACACCTTAAAAATAGAGAAGAAATTACAAAATGAAGCACACCCAGGCACCAACAGCTGGACCAATTGATGGACAAATACAAAATTTGCTCAGATAGAAAATTTGGACATATAAAAAATTTATATAGAAAAAAATTAGACAGATAGAAAATAATTTGAATACATATATGAAAATTTTGAACAGATAGAAACTAATTTGAACAGATAGTAAAAAAAAATAACAAATAAAAAAAGTCAACATATAAATTAAGAGGTAAAATTAAAAATAAAATGTCCTTCAAAACAACTAAAAAGGTCTCTCGCTAAATTATTTTACAAATAGTGCACTTCTCACTAATGAAAAAAGTACACTAGATTTAATGCTTTAGACACCTTCTAAATTAAATTTATCACTAATATTCTCTGTATACAGTTAGGATATATTTCTGAATTTATACCCAAGTTTTAGATAAATATTTAAACAACAATGCTAGGTAGCTCAAAATTTTGTGGCTCAAATGGCTCAAATCACTTAAAACGACGTCGTTTTGACAGATTTTGAGTGTAAAACAACGTCGTTTAGACAGATTTAAGCCATTTGAGCCACAAAATTTTGAGCTACCAAACATTTTCCATATTTAAATATCTTAAGATTTAAATTTAAAAATATTCAACGGTTAAATACGCACATATTATTCCGCTACTCATAGTGGATTTTATTATTATCTACTTTTTAGATCATTATTATAGAATAAACAAATAAGAATATAGCATTGTTTTTCAGGACTAAAAATTAAATTCAATTTTCAAGGCTATTGATGTAACAATCAATTAAGATATTAAAAATAGGCCTCGTTTGGGAAGTGGCTATTTTAGTAGGCTAGTTGGTTTTTTGGCTATTTTAATAGGTTATTTTAGTTTTGTGTTTAGGAAGATGTGATGAATTTTTAGTTAAGTTCTTGCATTGAAAAGTGTGTTGAAATAATGTTTAAACTTAAAATGAAAATTTTGTCCCTAACTTTTTATTTTTTAAATTGATATAAAGGGGCAAAATGGTAATTTTGCCGTTGATGTACCAATTTCCGACTGTGACAGTGTAGCCTACACTGTCCAGCGCAGAGCCTTTTTTTTTTTTTTTTTTTGAAAAACTGTGAACAGTACCGCTTTTTTGCTTATTTCTCATTTTAGGCTCTATTAGCCTCACCCACCTCTTCCCAAACAGCGCCATAATATGCTCTCTCATATATTTTCTAATTATTAACCAATCACATTATGTACACGTCATTGCCTTTATAAACTAAGTCTAGAAAGTAAGTTTGTATATTATTTTCTATAAGAATAATATAAGACATAAAATTCGGAGAAAAAAAAAATCCTTTCTAATAAAAAAAGGGTAAATGACAAATACACCATTGAGATTTACTTAAAATATAAATAGCATTATATGATTCTAAAAATTACAAATATCTCCAAAATTAATAAAAAAATAAAATAAAATTCATGACTACTATCTACCTTACACAACAATAAAATTAGTTGAATTATTAATTGAAATATATATTTGATATCATTAAAAATTATTAATTAACTTGATAATATTTTAATAAAAAAAGATTATTTATTATGCGATTAAAAACTTGAAAAGACAGGATGTAATTTCTAAAACTACAAAAAATAATTCATATTTTAAGTAAATTTCAAAAAATATATTTGTAATTCATTGTAAAAAAAAGAATAACCTTTATACTTAAAAAGTCTGGATGCCACACGATGGGCCAACAACACCCTCCAGTACAGTCCACTTACGGGAGAGAAGCATCTCCCCTTATAATGTGTTTTAATTCCTGTCCAAACAAGCTCAGAGGATGGAATTGATTCATTCTCAAAATCAGCCATTATAGCCTCACAATAATCTCCAGCTCACTCCTTGGGAGTACCCAAACCCAGCTATATTCTCAACCCGCCTGCCAATGTAAATGGGGCAAGCAGTACCCAAGCCCCAGTAGATTCTCAACCCACCCGTCAAGGTAGATCGGGTCAGCATTGGATTGCTTGGGTTGAAATATGATATCAAGGTTTAAACCAAAAAATGATTAACAAACAATTACCTGGAAAATTTCACAATAATACACTAGCAAAAATTGATCAAAAAATAGTTGTAACACATACATTATTCACATGGCGGTCCTAATAAGTAATTTTGTGTGCATTTAGGCTAGTAAATATACAACAATATACAAAAATATCAATATACCCTTATAATACCCATATACAATATATATATATATATTGTAGAGACCCGTCACTGCAAAATTTACATACTTATCCCTGGACTCTTTACCAGAACCGGTCCTTGTTGACACTCAAGTATCCCGCCAGGACTTTTCCTCCGGTGTTCCTCATTCCGTCTATGAGAAAACACCATGTTGAACCCAAAGCTCCGATGAAGAAGTCTGCATCAGCAGCCATCAAGAAATTCATGAGGGGGTAATTCGTGCTGGTTTCCCGGCCTAGGCTGGATTCGTAAGTAGCCATCGTCATGTTCCCCACTTGGCGTGTCACATTTGTGTAGTAAAAATTCCAATGGGGGTATGATTTTGATTTGTCAACGACCTCCTGAACACAAAGAATGCTATAATATGAGTACTTGAATGCAAAAGCTTTGTATGGGTGTAATGTTCCTATTTTTATTTATAAAAACAAGAAATAAATGGTTTGAAAACAAAAATAAAGAAATATATTTGGTGGTAAGTTACTGGAGGTGGCTGGCGATGGAGGGTGGACAGATGTAGTGGTCAACAATGGAGGTAGCCAGAGGGTCATGGGCGATGATTGTCTAATTGCTGAAGCCCACTAGTTTTGTTGAGCTTGTCAGAGCTCACCGAAGGTGGCTGGTGGTGGCCAGTGGCAAATGTAAGTGGAGGTCAGAGGTGGTGGGGAAAGGGAGGAGTGAAAACTTGTTTTGAAAACACCTTTTTTGTTTCAAAAAATTTTAGAATCAATTCCATTTTTCTAAAACAAGTAAAACACTTTTTCTTCATTTCCAAATTAAAAAAAAAAAAAATTTGTAATCAATTTCATTATTAAAAAATATATATACACCAAATAAGTTTCTGTTTCCGGTATTAAAAAAAATGAAAATGAAAACAGAAAACAGAAGGCTCTAAAGCATGAGAAAATTAGAAACCTGCATCTCAGTGGAAAGCCAGATGGTGTTAAGTTGGGGAAAGCGGGCTCGGATGCGGTGAGCAAGAAGCATGTAATCTTCAAATTCAACAACCTTCATTTCACAAGCCTTATCTCCCATTCTCACATGCATGCTTAGCAATGGCCTCGGCATCCACGGTTTGTGATTCGACCATACATATTCTTCCATTTCAGTTCGACCCTTGTCCCTTACAACATCCTGCAGAGAAAGAGCAACACAGAGAGAGAGAGTGACAAATCAAAATTGGATATTTAAACCCGTCACAAATAAAAACATAAAAAAAACTTTTTTATAACACACAAATGTTTGACGGCTAAACAAAAATACCGAGTATTATATTATTTTGTTTTCTTGAAAAAAAGGACATAAGAATCAAGATTGACAACCTCAGGCCATCCTTCGACAGTAGTCGCAAGAACCAGTTTTGCAGCTTCCCATCCAAACGCAGCGTGGCGTGCAGCATTTAGCAAGTTGCATGTATACTCTGTCTGAAATCTCATTAGGTACCGGACTGCCTGACAATGATCCACCAATGACATAATTATATCAGTAACGGAACAATGCACATCAACAATTTGCATACAACATATAACTTTATAATCTCAAACTGCGTTAACTTTTATCCCAATCATTTCAGGACATTTATTGTCGTCGTCACAATATCTAAGAGAGAGAAATATGTATTATATTGAATGATTTAACAAAGTATACAAGAGGAGAGAAACCTAAGTATGGTAATGAATATAATATGGTACGTATGAGAGACATAATATATAGTTACTATATTTAACACCCTCTGCAAACTCAAGTAGGGATACCAACTTGTGTTTGGAGAGAGAAACTAAAACATGAAATAAAACTAAAAATATAGATAGATCCGAGGTAAATAAATTGCAAAGTCTGAATGGAAGCACATGGGCGCTTGAGATAGATCAGAGGCAGAAGTTAATGCTGGAAGACAGTTTATGGCTGTGTCAGATCGCTATAGGAACAGGGCCGGAACTAACATAGCTAATGCCAGGAGACAGTTTATGGTCATGTCAGACCGTTGTAGGAATAGGGCAAGAGCTAATACCGGGGGACAGTTTATGGTCGTGTCGGACCGTTATAGAAGCTTGGCCAGAGATGTGCTTCAAGCACAGTTTTTGGTGATGTCATGTCGAACTGTCCAGGAGTGGCGAAGGTGTGCCCGAAAGACAGTTTTTGGTGAGGTCGTGCCGGACTGTCCAGGAGCGGCGAAGGTGCACTCGAAAGACAATTTTTTGTGAGGTCTTGTCGAATTGTCATAGAAGAAGCCAGGAGCAAAAAAATCTCAACCATATGACAATTTTTAGGGTCATGGACCGTTGAAGAAGAACTAAATGTTGAACCCGCAAACGTGGCACACACATAACATGATGTGGTGTTGAACGGTGATAGCAACAAATGAACCATGTGCACCAGAGGGCGGCGACTTGGAAAGGAACAAGAAATGCGCCAAGGGGGGCGCTTAAGGAGTGCGCCAAGGGGTGACTTAGGTAGTGTGCCAAGGGGCGACTTGGGTGGTTTGCATGGTGTATAACCATGCTCACCATGATATAGACATAATACCCCTCTCAAATTCAAATAGGTTTGAAAATAGAACCATATTTGAGGTTGAAACAGAGAGAAATACAAAGTGGAGCAGAAAACAGAGATGATGTTCTCAAAAAATATATATATATATATTGTAGAAAGGAAATTTTTTTTATTTATTTTAATGAAGAGTGGCTGAAGATTAAGGACAACCTATGTGATCAAATTAAATAAATAAATAAAATTATTGTTGTTGTTTTTATTTTATTTGTTAGCAGATTGGAAATGGATTGATGGAAAACAAAAGTTTTAAATAAATAATGAAAAGTGTAAAAGTCCATGTGGGTGTGATGATAAAAATTAAATAAAAATAATGAAAAGTGGGAAAAAGTGGATTTCTGCCTATTGGTCTGTGGTTTGAAGGAAAAACAAAGATGAGTTGGTGTTTATGAGAGAGAGATGCAAAGTTATGAGAGAAGAGGAGGTCAGACCCGCGGGAGAGAAAGATTCTTGCAGAATGATTGACATAAAGCAAAGGCGGGAAAATAATTATGCTTTTGAATTATTTTGAATGGGGAATCTTCGTCCTTACACACGGGCCACTTTTGCTATTTATTTGGTACCAGAAAACATTTGATGGCAGAAAGGAATATGCTTTTGCAGTGGGATAGATATTGTGGTGACGTCGTTTTTTGGTACCTTGTTTCGTCCCTCTTTTTTTGTTGATTGTATTGTTATATAATATTGTACTCCTTAGAAGGGTATCCCGAGAATTACGAGCAGTTCACTCAAATGTGTGTAGATCGTTTTTTGACGTGGCAAATAGGACTTTGGAAAGAGAGCCGTCGGTCAGCTTCAGCTAAGTTTGTTCCGGTGTACAAGGAGCAGAGGGAAAAAATATCAAAGCTGAAATGTCTGAATAGAAGGATTAGCAGAGGTAAGAGAATCTGTAGAATTTGTAGAATAAAAGATTTGGAGTGTTTTATCAAAAATGGAAGGACTAGTAAGCAGCCAGTATTGGACTCCCCTTGCGTACCGAAGGTTAAGAACACTGGCAGCCAGTGGATATAAGCGTAGTTACCATGGTCGTGCAACTTTTAACCGCAGCACCACAGATCTGGCTAGCGAGACGAAAAGTAATGGACCGTTGGCGCACAAGCAAAGAGAGCAGCGGCGCTGCGGTTCAGGTGAATAAAAAAAAATTGACGCCCACGAACTTTGGGAAGGAAAAACAAAGAGGTCAGGGAATGGACTAAGTTCCGGCAGGTGGCCGGGGCAAAACTACAGTCCGCCGGTAGAGCAAAATTACTAAATACTTAACCTAAGTCTGATACCATGTTACAATATATAAGAGAGAGAGAGAAATCTGTATTATATTGAATGATTTAACAATGTAAATAATATTTCTTTATATAGGAGGAGAGAAACCTAAGTATAGTAATCCTAAGTATGATAATGAATATAATATGATATATTGACGGATAGAATATATAGTTACTATATTTAACAATCGCTAAGAAAAGAAAATTATAATTTTAAAAAAATAATAGTGCATGAATGGTAGTATTCGAGTTAAAAAAATCTCTCATTCCAAATGAAACTTTTCAATGTACCTGAGCTCGCCACCATCTTCTATCCATTTTGTGATGATAAGCGAGCAGAGTCCCATTTATATCTGTTGTGGGCTGTAAATAACTCCAAGGAATACCCCAAACCCTATTTGCACAACATTACACGGGGAGACATAAAGAAATCATGATTATGCTCATTCTCTTCGTGCATAAATTTATTAAAGAAGACTTTAAATTGTGCAAGGAGCTTGCCTAGGAGTCCGTCCCGCCCATATTTCTTTTGATTTATAGTTATCTCTTCCCGTTATGATTCCCCTTTCCCATGCTTCCTTTTCCCCCATTAACTGAAACGCGCGGTCTCGTTTACCTTCTTTCTTGGGACGTTTCTGGAAAGAAGTAACACAACCAACTCGAGCGTGATGGCCCTATAGCATCATGGGATATAAAAAATTATCAGTAATTGCTAAAAATGTTCATCAATCACACTATCACTGAATATCACCTTACCTCCTCAACTTTAAAACCATACACTTAGACCCCTTTAGACCCCGTAACTGTCAAAATTGAGGGATCTAAATGTACGGTTTTGAAGTTGAGGGGGGTAAAGTATAATTAACCCTATAAATTACACGATTGTTGTTCAAACAATAAAATCACAGTTAAAAAAAGATATACTCCCTCCGTCCCAAAATAATTGTATCTTTTGAGGAATCCAACTTTTTTTGGTAGTACAATTATTGCACTTTAAAAAAATTGATTTTTCCAAATTACCCTTTGATAGTACATTTTTTGGGGAATATCAATGTCATAATTGTACTTTTTATGTTATTAATGAATTTAAAAGAATGGTAGGAAATTTATATTATTTTTGTACTTGACTTTTGAAAAGGGACTAATATTTTGAGACAATGAAAAATAGAATAAGGAACTAATATTTTGAGACGGAGGGAGTATATAAAGGGATTTGCATAGAGCTAGTATGGTTGACGGTTGCCAGTAATACCTCTACACCCATCATGGTCAGCCCGATTATAGTAATTTGTAACAAGGACCCTTTTCTCATTGATTGCAATAGCAAGAAGCCCACACATGCCAGCAATCTGGGCTCCAATACCAAATCCTGGCAGTCTCTCCCAATCAGCTACAAGAAACCTCACATTAGGATCACTGCAATTCACAGGATGCTGGTGGACCCATATGTCTCGCTGCACTTTCCTAGTATAGGGATAATTTTCTTCATCCGATCCTGTTATCTGCAAAAAAAAAAAATAAAAAAAAATAAAATTATGAAGATTAGGAATTTGGGGGGAAAATGTGAAAAAAGAAAACCAAAGATTTGCTGTCAAAACAATGACATTTCAAATATAAGAGATTCGGCTCGTTGTTGTTGCGTTTCAAGTTGGAGCCTTTACATTTCATGTAAAGCAAAAGTAAATCATTTCATCATCTTTAGTTTCTTTTGCTTTTGACTTTACTGAATTGACAGTTAAAACAATTATCTCCAAATATTGATGAATTTTATGTTTTGAACTTAAATGAACTTAATGAGAAAAACATACATATATGTATGCATTTGCATATATATATATATAACCGATGAAGCTAAAATTACATTTCCAATTATCTCGAAACTAATAATATCAGGAAACATACCCAAGGAGGATAAGCACCTTCGGATATAGCTTGACGCCTATAGAACTTGAGCTGCGCATCATTTGAGAACGGGTAGGTATCTAAGAATCCCTTCCATGTTGTCCAAAGAGGGAAGCTCTCATTCTCAACATGTTTATCGAGACGTTCATTTAATTGTGCACTCAATTTGCAGTTCTCCAAGTGAGGGGCTTTTGGCACATTCAATCTGCTCGGTCCAACACCTTGCAACAACTCACCTTCACTATTTGTTGGATTATTTAATAAAGCAGTCCAAGCTGAGTACAAGGAGGACACTCTCTCGTCAATTTCATGGTCGAAGCTTCCATGTGAATACATCACTCTCTCCGTTTCTTTCAGTTTAAGATTGCAATCTCCATTTGTAACCATATCTGCAATACAATCTCCATTTGTGATCATTAGCAAATACTTACCATCAAAACTATATTTCACTAATGAAAGAAACATTTGTGAAATTAATGGATGAGTCATTAAACTAGACCATGATGGATCAAATTTTGCAACAAGTTTGATACATAATGAAAGAAACAAATTATGAATTAGAAATTATTCCAACTTTAATAGGCTTCAAATGCATCAATTTTTTATGATGCATTTTTAATAGTCAAAATTTATTTAAACACCCCAAATTTCAGCCATATATAATTTTTAATCTGTTCGTACAATCATAAGAATTGAAAATTTTAACTCTCAAATGATTATTCTAGTTTCTAATTTTTTCTTTTATTTTACTTTTTTTTTCTTTGCTTTTTATAGCAGATAGTCATTAAACTAGACCATGATCTAGCAACTTTGTGTAAAGTATAAACATAAGGAAATAATGAAATTTTGTGTTAGAAGTAATTCCCACTTTAGACTACTTTAAGTACACTCTTTGAGGATTCTCAATTACATATGTTGAGTGTTGACTCATGAATTTGCACTGAAGTTTGACTGGGCCTCAAAAAAAAAAAATCTAAATTACATTTCTCGCAGCTGTGGCCAAATTTTCGCAAACAGCATTTGTTTAATCTTCAATATACTATTATCTGAAATTTATATATTTCAATGAATTCAGGATTTTTTATTTTATTTTATTTTATTTTTTCTAATCATCATTTGTCACAGTGCCCACACTTTGTTTTCCAAAGCTAATAATCAAATTTTCACAGCAATTTGGCCTTAAAATTGATTAATAATAGTTTTTTGTTGTGGAAAAAAAAACCTCTGTTCTATTGAGTAACCAGGAAAAAGAAGCATCTAACAAAGGCACAAAAACAGAGATAAATTTCTCAGTTTTACGGATAACCCCCCAAAAATAAAGCATTTAATGAAAATTGAACATGAGATGAGGCAATTCAACTCACAACAAAGCGCATATTAAAATCTTCAACAATAACAATACTAAATTACCCAGAAAAGTAAACTCATGGACGACATTAACCACATCACACTAAGGTGTCGTTTGGGAAGAGCTCATTTGGGCTTTTTGACTCTTTGAGCCACAAAAGACAGAATAGGCTATTTGAGCCATCATATCCAACTCATAATCATTATACTCTTCTCTCACAAAAAAAAGTCTCACAAAAAAAGTCAAAAAAATCAAAAAGTCTTTCTTAAACCAAGCTTTTAAAAGGCCAGGCTCAAATAGCCAAAAAACCAAAAATCCAACCCACTCCCCAAACGGAGGCTAACTTTATTTGGGATAAAAAATTATGTGTAGATAGCATTTTTCTAATATCATAGCCAAAAGATTACCAATATGGATCACAGTAAATGGACTGCAATGAAAACATGAGAAGCAGAACATTGAATAACAAAAATAGAAAAATAAATTAAAATGGAACTTACTAGTAATAGTATCTGAACTTGAATTCCAAGAAGTAATTCCAGAAGAAAATGAAATCCCACCAAACTGAGAGGTATCAAATGAGAGTGAGCAAAGCGCCAGAAAGATTGTTGTCGAGACAAACCCCACTGAGAAAACCAACCACACAAATCTGACATGGAAATGAACTTCCCATTTGCAGAGCTTTCTGTGAAACTACTCTTTCAAGACCCTTGTCATTTGATTCCTCCATTTCTTTCCCCCAAATGCCCCTTTTTCAAGCTTTGCTGCTATTAAATATTGTTGTTTTCCTCCCAACCAACCAACTCCTAACTACAAATCACATGAAATTGTGTTGAATTTTCCCTCTTTTTCTGACAATCTGATTGAGACCCATTTGAGATAGATTGAAAACAAGCAAAACCCATAAGTTGGATTGTAGTGATGATCAGAAACCACAGAGCTCGAGGAAGATTAGTCTCCAAGTGGTTCAAGAAAGAATAGAATCAAAGTTTGGTGATCCTCTTGTAATTTCCTTCCAACTGCAACAAATAATGAAAAACCCATTAAAAATTCATGCCATAATATTGATACAAAGCAATCACCAAGGACTAATTATTATGGGTAGGAAGGAATATATATATATATATATATATATATACATATAGGAAGGAATATATATATATATATATATATATGTATAATACCAATTTGGCAAATAGAGTTTGATCAATCAAAGACCCATATATTTAAAGGATCACACAAGCCCTACCAATTTTGAGAGTAGAGTACACGAAGTATGAAGAGAAAAATAGAAAAAAATTTAAAATGAAATTAAAAAAATCGCCCTTTAAGAAACCTTGCAGTTGGATTGACAGAGAACACAGAGGAGCAAGTGATGAGTGAGGGGTATCATCCAAGAAGGGAAAGCATGCAGAGAGATACTTGTACTATTATTATCCTCATTGAAAAGTAGAACTCAATTGAGAGAAGAAAGGCACCAAAATATAATGAAAAATAAAAAATAGGCAAAAAGGAAGATATATACATTTTATACAAAAAAGAAAGAAAGAAAGGGCATTTTGAGTAAAAACAAAAGAATAAGGAAAATTGTCAGATCAGAGAGAAAGAAAACGCATTGGGAGTAACTGTAAGTATAACCCACAATTTTTTTATTTTTTATTTTTATTTTTTTGTTTGTTTTAATGGCTTTCGAGAAACTCAAAGAAACATTGGAGAGCAAATGTGTGGAGGGAGTCTCTCAGGTCACTACACCAGACCTCCACTGTCTAGATAAAGATGATATACATACATACATGTACAACAGTTTAAAAAATGAGGATTAGGTGGCGTTTAAAAAATAAGGATTAGCTAATAGCTAGTGTAGGTGGCATATGAGAAGTTCTTTTGTGAGGTCTAACTCATTTCTAAATTTAATATGCTCTTTGAGTTGACCAATGGAGTTGCTTTGAGCTAAGGGCCTAAACCTAAGGCTTTTAAGCCTATGTAAAATGAAGGCATAACTTGTTATTAAAGCACCGTGATAGTAATATTTTTGTAATTAAATATAATCAACAATGATTCATCCCACTAAAAACATCACCACTAATAACACTAATGCATTAAAAAAGTAAAAAAAAAAAAAAAACACAACTGAGCTAAGGGCCTAAACCTAAGGCTTTTAAGCCTATGTAAAATGAAGGCATAACTTGTTATTAAAGCACCGTGATAGTAATATTTTTGTAATTAAATATAATTTAATGAATTCTTTTTTATTAAAATGATAAATTTTAAAATAATAAGGATTTTTTTTTAAGGTCCCTGGTATTAAGAGTTTATAGCATAAAGGACATCAAATATTTTCATAATGTCTAAGGTCCCTCACACATTGATCCAGAGAAATTTCAATCTCTAGAGAAATTCTCTCCAAATTTCTCTGGACTTAAATTTCTCTGAACTTCTCTTCAAATTTCTCTGGACTTCCCACTGTCCAGAGAAATTCTCTCCAAATTTTTCTGGACTTCTTTTCAAATTTCTCTAGACTTCTTTTCAAATTTATCTGGACTTCCCACTGTCCAGAGAAATTCTCGCCAAATTTCTCTGGACTTCTCTCCAAATTTCTCTGGACTTCCCACTGTCGCCAAATTTCTCTAGATTTCTCACTCTAATTTCTTTGGACAAAGTAAGTTCAAGTCTCATCTTAGCCTAAACTCTCTCTCACTCTCTAATATTTTTTCTTTGGATATATGGTTCCAGAAGAAGCTTCTGATTCTCCAAATTTCTCATAGCCACAAATTTCTCTGGACTTCCCACTGTCCCCAAATTTCTCTGGATTTCCAACTCTAATTTCTTTGGACAAAGTAAGTTCAAGTCTCATCTTAGCCTAAACTCTCTCTCACTCTCTAATATTTTTTCTTTGGATATATGGTTCCAGAAGAAGCTTCTGATTCTCCAAATTTCTCATAGCCATTATTGGTCATTCAAAATCAAAGAATTTCTCTAGTTACCTACCAGGAAATATTTCTTGGTTATCTAAACTTCTTTATTATTGGTCATTCAAAATCAAACCAAACTAGAGAAATTTGGGCTACCTAGAAACAAAAAAACAATTATAATTTTCTCTATGTTTTGAACAAACTAGAGAAAATTGTAATTATTTTTCTCTATGATTATTTTTCTAAGAAACATTTTATCAAACAGGTTAGCTTCAAAGCTCATAGCTATATGTTTTACAGTTCTAAAAAGAGTTTTGTCAAACCAAATCTCACAGTTATGTGTTTTGGAGTTCTAAGAAGCATTTTGTCAAACAGTTTAACTTCATACTATATACATGGATGTTTATATGTGTATGAGTTGTGAGAGAGAGAGAGAGAACAATCTCCTCTTGACCAGTCAAGAAGATGAGGATATCACGCTCAGGTTCTGTCAAGTGGATCTCTATAACAGTGATTAGAGATATATCTAGGTAGTCACTTTCTGGCTATTTTGTATAGAGTATCTCCATCGGATAAGTTCTTCCAAGAATTGTAAAGATATTGCAGTTAAAGGAATAACTTGAAATTTTCTCTGCATCTAATGTGACAGATGTGACAATCAATCGAAGGTCAAGTCTCCTCTTTACAAGCTGCTTCAACAATCCAAAACGGACATCAATGTGGATTGTCCTCTCATGAGCTTCATCAAGCATTATAACTGAATACTGAGATAAATTCTCATCAATCAAAATCTCTCTCAGAAGCATACTATCTGTCATATACTTGATTACTGTATCCGGTCCGGTCCAGTACAAACGACGACGATGAACTAAGATGATGGAGGGAGAGTTTGTCGGAGAGAGAAGAGCAAAGAGAAAAGAAGAGAGAGAGAGGGAGTTTGATTTAAGAGAATCAAATTTCTCTGTGATATATGGGTGTTGGGGATTGAGGGACCTTAGACATCATAAAATAATATTGTGAATCTCTTTCATTATTAAAAATATGAGAGGGACCTTAGACTAATTTTTTCTAAAATAATCATATCAGTTTATTTACAAATTTTATTATTATTTGCATATCATTATTTTATAACAAATCATGATTGGTATTAAGCGAAATCCAAAAACAATGAGCGAAGAAATTACAATTTTTATAATTGACAAATGACAACCAGTGAAGAAATTATTTAATATTAAAATTTGTTTAGAATGTGTTTTAAAATAATGGAATTTTTTTATGAAAATTAAAAATCAGCAAAAAAATGTTTTAAGAGTAGTAAAAGTATGTTATAACTTATTTGGTGTAATTTATTGAATTATTTATAATTTTTTATTTGTTAGTATTAGAATATTAGTTACAACTTTTATTTATTATGTATGAGACATAAATAATTTAAACAAATTTTAAAAAATAATTATTGAAAAGAAAAAAAAATAATTTTAACTTTTATTTATTTATTTTTTAAACTAGAAATTTGCAATTTATAAAATACTGAACTAAAACAAGTTTGTTTACACTTCAATATTATATATATATATATATATATATACATATGAGCCTATATTGCCTCACCAACATTCTAGACTTTTCATCATTCTTTTCTTGAAGAAGAAAAACGTAGAGAGAGAGCCACCACGGGTCCCATTTTGATAATCTGAACCGTTTAATGTGTAGAACTCGTCGAGTACTATATGTTTGTAAAAAATCACGTTGATCAGATATCGATAGCTATTTGATCAAATCAGTTTCGTATTAAAAAAATTAGACAGTGAACAAATTAACAGTTGACAAAAAACTGTTTTGATCACATAGCTATCGATATCCGATCAACGTAATTTTTTATAAGCATATAGTACTCGACGATTTCTACACATTGAATGATTCAGATTATCAAAATGGGACCCATGGTGGACCCCTATAGACCTAATAGTACGGTCCAATTCGATCCCAAACTAGACAGAAGTCATACCGTAAATAAAAACACTTATTTTTAGTAGGTCCTTAAATAATTTTGAGTGGAGCATATTGTACTTAAAAAGTAGGCTCACTCCATTAAAGTGAGTCATGTCCTCATCATCCCCAGCTGTTACTTCTAAAATATATGTTGATTTTTAGCTTGATTTGTTTTACTTTATTAAAAAAATACATCTACAAAAATAATAATCATTAAAAAAAACCCAAACCAGTTGAGTCGTGACTCGCGGTGTTTTGTTGGGGAAACAGATCTGCGATTTGTGTGGTTGATCATTATAAATACAGTAGTAAAATTTAGGATAAATTATATTGATATTTTTGAAAAAAAATTTAATACAGATTTTTTTTTTAATATTTTAAAAATTATATTATTTTTTATTAAGTTTGTAATTTTATTATAAATTATCTCTTGAGTTACTGATGTCATGTTTTAAAATTTTTTAAATGATTATCTTGTCATTTTCCTATCATTTTTTTCCTATCATCATGACTATGGGTTGTTTTGAGAAGATAGTTAAAAGTTGATTTTTTGACTTTTTTTGAAAAAACGTATAAAAAATAGGACAAATTACACTAATAGTCCCTATAGTTTGGAACTCGTGTCACTTTAGTGCTTAACTTTTCAATTGTGACACATTTGACCCTGGATTTTAAATCTTGTACCAAATAAGGACAATTGAAGATACCATTGTTTAATTTCAAGAGCAAAATTGTCAATTTAATAAAATATAAACTAATTTGGCAAAATTAAATGTCAAACAAATATTTTTAATTTTTTTAAAATTATTGTTATCCACCAATGATAAAATTATGTAAAATTGATAAAAATTAATAAAAATAACATGATTACTTTTTAAAAATTAATTTTACATGATCATCACCCAAACACATAACAAAAATTAATTTGGTAAAAAAATAAATGCATGTCTAAAAGATTTATCAATTTTACATAATTTTATTTTTAGTGGGTATAAATAATTTTTAAAAATTTAAAAATATTTGTTTGACATTATTTTTGTCAAACTAATTTATATTTTATCAAATTGATGATTTTACCCTTGAAAAATCTAATGATATTTTCAATTGTCCTTATTTAAAACAAGATTCAAAATTCAGAGTCAAATGTGTCACAATTAAAAAGTAAGCCCTAAACTATAGGGACTATTAGTGTAATTCACCCTAAAAAATATGAGATACAATGTGACCCAAAATAAGTTAAAAATTGGAAGATGATTTTTTACCATCTTTCCAAAATAGCCTACATTCTATAACATTTCATCATTAAATTTTACCTAAACATATTCTTATTAAGTGATAATATACAAACATAAATTTTATATAAAATTTTCAAACACAATGATATAATTTAATTGTAATATTTCATTTTAAAACAAAACACTCATAAACATTATTTATATTTACAATAATATCACCATCACAACATTTTTATGATATTTTTTTTGTATAAATTTTTAAATATGAACATAATTTCTTATTTTTATTTCTACCATTATATCTGGATCAGATCAATTTAATCTAAATATATTTAAAAAGTATAAAATTTGTACAAGAAAATTTGAAAAAATCCATTGAGTACAACAAAATAAGATAATGTATTAAATTTTATATTTTTTTGATGGTATAATGTATATTATAAGAGAATAATTTTAATTTAAATTTAAAATTAAAATTAAAGCATGATTTTAATTATTTATTTTGATAATATTGGTGCAATTGTTTTATAAAATTATTACTTAAATACTTATATCTTTTAATTTTAGTTAAATTATTTGTGTATTTTAATAATAGTTAAATTAGAAAAAAAAAATTAGTAATATAAAATTAAAAGTAATTCTAACTATTTTATTTTATTTTATATTTCTTTGGAAAAGAAAAATATGTAGAAATAGAAATTATATAAATTTATTAAAAAAATAAATATAAATATGTTGTTATTGAATTATCATATAATGATTTTATATAATATATATATATATATAGATATTAAATTATAAGATTGTAAAATAAACATTTTTAATCAAATTAAAATATTAACTATATAAAAGAAATTCAACAACGACTAACTAAGAAAGAGTTACATAACATCTAAACCAAAAAAATAAATAAATAAATAATGAAAACGCCCAAACGATAAATATATCATAATGTGTGAAATAATTAATCATCTATAATATGATATCCATACATAAAATAACTTATTGTTCAACAATTGAAAATGTAACTCAAGCAGTAAATACAAATTTTAGAGGGTTCTCAAGAGTATTATTGTTGTGCAAATTTTTTTATATAAAATAATGTAGAAAATGAAGTATAATTTTATATATAGAATCACTATAATATATAATAATATAGAATTGATATTGTGCATAGAATAATGCACAGAAAAATAAGAAGAAGAAAAAAAGGCAATTTAGCAATAAAAAAATCTTAATACCCTGGAAAGAATTAAGAATAAAAACATAAAATCCAAAATTGGTATTGAATTTGTGGATTATCTCAATTTATGATGAAAAATATATGGAAATGAAATATTTGTTAAATAGAATCTATATAAAATAGGTAAAGTTAGTATAATTTAGATTAAGTTTGGATTTGTATAGAATTCTATACGTAATTAACAAAATATATGTTGACATGACTTTCTTAGAAAAAAAGTAAGTTCTTATAATGTGCCACTAAGCATGGGAAAAACATTACTTTTAATAATATATATATATATATATATATATGATGTCATAACTAATATTACAATGGCATTGTTTGGAAAGTTAGTTACTTTAGTTAGTTAGCCAGCCTAAAAAAAGTGTGTTTGGAAAGTTGGTTGCCTTTTTTTTTTTGGTTGATTTGATGATTGTGAGAAAAAATAAAATAATTATGGGTTAGATATGACATTTATCTTATTGACTATTTTAATCTATTTTATATTTTAATTGACTATTTTAACCTAACTGTCTTTCCAAATAAGGCTAATGTGTCATAACTAACAACACAATAAATCATAACCAAAAACATGAAGATCGTAACTAAAGATTCATATGATATTCACCCTAGAGGGAACGTGTACCATAGAATTCTCATTTTGTTGACATGAATTATCATTAAATTCAGCGTTTTTTATTGATTGAATTTTTTTATTTGTTATAATTTTTTTAACTTTTCAAAAAAAGATGTGTATAAAATAGATAAGAGTAATCTTTTTTAGAGTTAATTTTTGGCTAAAATTGGGATTTTCCAAAATAGGTGGTTCTTGAAAAAAAGAGAAGGTCAATTACAAATGCTCCTTAAAATTTACTTAAAGGATGAATTATTTCATATAATTTTGGAAGTTGTATATATCCCTTGTTAAAACTTTTATTTACTAGAATGAACATAAAAATCGCAATTTCTATTACTTTTTTATTTAACAACAAAATACCATTAATTGTTAATTAAAATATATTCATAATATTATTTAAAAAAATTAATTGACTTAATAATTGATTAATAAAAAAGTCATTTGTTATGTAATTAAAAAATTACAGAGATCGAATTTAATTTTTACAATTATATCAAGTAATTCATATTTTAAATAAATCTTAAATTATATATATTTTTAATTTAGCTAAAAAAAATTATGATTATAATATCATTTGACACGTAGCTTTCAAATACAGCTGGTAGTACGAGAACTTGCTTCATGAGTAGCGTACATGAATTTTGATAGTGGATGACGTGCAATAAAAACTTTTCCCCTTCAAAATAAAAAAAAAAAAAAAAATTTGTATGTTCAGAGACTATTACGTGATATTGGAGCTTCTATTTATTATAAATGCATATATTTTTCACTGTCTTCCAAAATGTACTTGTACGGGGAGGAAATAATTCTCCTCGTATAATCCTGTTGACCAAGTCCACGCTCCTCCGTACGATGTCGCGTTGTCACCTGAAAACACAAACGTGAGCTAGCCGGCGGGTGTGTGCCGGAAACCTCTCCCATGCCTAAGTCAGAAAACTTGACGAATAGACAAAGCTCTAAGTTTTCAGAAAGTAAAATTGAATTACCCCCTCCAAGGTGATGTTTGTGAGCTTTTATAAGTTTCCCGTGGCACAATCCTATGTACTGAACACAAGTATTAAATTCAATCATAATATAAAAAAAAACATTAAAACAATATGCCACATAGCACCTATTTTACTAATGTCTAAAAATTTCTCATTTAAATGGTTGATAAACAGCGAAGCTTTAGCTTTATTGGAGAGATTATTCACTATTCTGTCACCTAGAATTTTAAATAGGTTGTGATTGATAAAAAAAATGATATTTATAATTGGGTTAATTACACTTTTACTCCTTAAACTATCACAATGTTATTTATGTAGTCCCTAAACTATTAAATTTGTCTTCTTAGTCCCTAAACTTTCAAAAATTCATGCTACTTAGTCTCCAATGGTAGATGACGTTAATTATTTAACAGAAAAAGTACAAGGATGGTAAAAGGCTAAATTAGACATTTTACATATATCTCTATTAAAAAAAAGAAAAGGAAATCAATAGGAGGGAAACGTTCCCACCAGTTTCTATATATGCTCATCAAATCCAAATCAAACCATTTTACAGATTATTTTTTTTTTTAATGGAGGTATATGTAAAATGTCTAATTTAGCCCTTTTACCATCCTTGTAGCTCATGTGAAGTGCACATGATCCCATTTTCTGTTAAATAATTAACGTTATCTGCCATTAGAGATTAAGTAGCATAAGTTTTTGAAAGTTTAGGGACCAAGAAGACAAATTTAATATTTTAGGAACTACATAAACAAAATTGTAATAGTTTAGAAGGTAAAAGTATATGTGGGGATATATTTTCTGAGTATCAATACGTGGCAAAGTGACGCCGATGTGTCAGCCGAGGTGCCACATGTCCTGGTCATTATGCCGAGGTTATCTCGGCGTTGCCGAGGTTATCTTCGAAGATATCGGAATCCGAGATAAACGGATAAGGGACGAGAGTCCTAGAATGAAGAGGAGACTTAGTCAAGATGAGGATAAAACTCTTAGGGAGTTTATCTTTATCTCTCGAGGAGTCCAAAGTAAGTACTGAATTGGAGTCCTTAGAAGTCAAGCTTCTAGTGGGACTAGGATTGAGTTAACTATAAAAGAGAGGCACCCCCGTGGGTCTAAGGTACGCAATTTATGCTTTGAGCATTGAGTTTAGCATTGTTGATTATCTTTGAGAGATATACTGACTTGATCGTCGGAGTGCCCCTAGGTGGTAGAACCACCGTCGGAGTCTTCTCTTTCTGTTACAGGTTAGCTGAAGCCATCTATTCTGCCGGTACTCTCTAGCTGATTACTAAACGGGCAGTGTGATCAGAAAATCACCCACACAATTTGGCGCCGTCTGTGGGAAATTAGAAGAATAGATGGCCAGTAACGGACAGAAGAAAAAGATTGGGGACGACACTTCTGCTGGGAGTGGCAGACCAATCGACCTTGATATCGAAGGAGACAACCACAATGCAGAAACTCGTGACCAGGGCCACGGAGAGAAAGATGTCGGCCAGGAGGACGACACTTCGAAGAAGACAGACCAAAGCAAGTACTATAACGAAGATAACCTCCAAGTATTGAGGGATAGGTGCCTGCAGAGGGATGAAAAAGTAAATGACTTGGCAAACAAGTTGGCAGACCTGCAGTCGGTCGTCAACTTCATGATGCAAAACAATGTCATGCAGCCACCGTACCCGCTGCAGGGCACGCCGATTCCAGCAACTAATGCCCAGAAGGGAGGAAAGAAAACAATCCCCGAAGCCCCTCAGCACACCAAAAGTGGAAGGCACTTTCACCGACCTTCCAGGGAAGTCAGACGAGAGGAGCCGAGCCGAGACGAGAGGAGCCGAGCCGAGACGAGAGAAGTCCCGAATGACATATCACACGAAGGACCCAGAGCCCAAAGAACATCGGCATGTTCAAGGACAGGCGCTCTGCTTTGACACAACCCATGTAGAAAGATCAAAACGGGCCCACCACAAGGCCGAAAGTAGTGTGCCGAAAAGATTGAAGTCCAAAGATAGCCAAGCTCCAGGGAGGAGTAAAGAAGACTTGAGAGATTACCTCAAGAGGAAAGTCGAAAGATAGCCGAGCTCCTAGGCGGAGCAAAGAAGACTTAAGAGATTACCTCAAGAGGAAACAGCAGAATGCCGAAGCTGAGGTAACATCCCCAGATAAGCCGAGGACACCATTCTCGGTGGAATTGGACAGGTTCGAGGCACTAAAGAGATTCAGTATGCCGAGGTTTCAAATATACGACGGCAAGTTAGACCCCAACTTCCACGTCGGACTATATTTGAATTCAATGGCATTATATAGTGGGAACGAGCCGTTGCTCTGCAAAGTATTCCCCTCATCCTTCGGGGAGATTGCATCAGATTGGTTCCATAAACTACCGAAGGGAAGCGTAAAGACTTGGGAAGACCTGGCCGAGATATTTGTGGCCAGGTTTGTGACGAACAAACTACAGCCCTTGAGGGTTGACGCACTGATGGCTTTAAAAATCACCAAGGATGAAGGCCTTAGAGCCTACGCAAAAAGGTACTATGAGGTGTTCAATCGAATACCCGAATACAACCAAGAGGTGGCGGTCGTGTCTTTCAAGAACGACCTGAAAGATGACTGCCCACTACAGAAGTCTTTGGCAAAGACATTGCCAAAAAGCATGGAAGAACTCATGGCGAGAATCGAGAAGTACGCCAGAGTCGAGGAGGATACGTCGGGAAACAAAGAGACAAAGCAGGAGAAAGGAAACGGCTCGCCGAAGCGAAGCCGAGGTAACAATGGATCGATCAAACAAAAAACAAAATTGAGGGCTAAACAGGCAGTGACGACTGTGTTCCGAATCCTGGTCCACAAAGTCCTGGATCAAATACGAAACCAATCCTATTTCAGAGCACCGACAAGAGCACCAGGGGAATTTATGGGAAGAAACGTCGGTAGGCGTTGTGCTTACCACAATGAAGAAGGGCACCCAACTCAGGGTTGCAGAGCCGTAAAAGCACACTTAGAAGACTTGGTGAGGCAAGGCCATCTGAGGGACCTTATCGATGAGGCTAGGACAAGAGAAGAACATGTAAGATTGCCTCAAGCACCAGCAGCTCCGCCTCCCCCAGCAAAGCAACCACAGGCAGGAGGACCACGGGTGGTTAATGTAATTCACTCAAAGGTGAACGAAAACGCCATACGAGGGGAGACCCAAAAGGTAAAACACCTATAGCACGTAAACCAGGTCGGACATAAAAGGCCTCAGCCTGAAGAATGCTAGGGACCGACGATAGCCTTTACTGAAGCCGACCTAAAGATGGTCCAACATCCACATAATGATGCCTTGGTAGTATCCCTCCAGGTTGGGGAGTGCCAAGTGAAACGCATCCTGATTGATCAAGGCAGCTCTTGCAACATCATGTATGTTAGATGTTACAAGGAGCTGGGCCTTCATCCTGATGACTTGGAGCAGTCCAATGGCTCGATGGTCGGCTTCAATAGAACGCCGACGTGGCCACTGGGCGCAACAAGCTTGGAAGTACATGCCGGCACTAAGAAGATCAAGACAGAATTCATGGTGATTGACACGCCCTCGCCCTACAACATCATCTTGGGAAGGCCATAGTTGCATACAATAGGGGCAGTTCCCTCAACGTTACATTAACTACTACAGTTCCCAACAGAGCATGGGATTGAAGAAGTCAGAGGATATTAACTACAAGCAAAGAATTGCTCCATGGTAGCAATGAAATCCACCTGCAACATTCGAGAACCGGAGAAGGCAGAGATTGAAGACGATGACATGAAGGTCCTAGAGGATGTCGGCAAGGAGCCAGCCACGAAGAGTGAAGAAGTAATGAAGAAAGTCCTCGTCCAGGAGGATGATGAAGAACGCTTCTTTCTTGTCGGCTCGGGCTTAGCCGAAAAAGAAGAAAGAGAACTGGAAACTTTTCTGAGAGCAAACATAGAGGTGTTCGCTTGGACGCCTTATGAAATACCTGGCATTGACCCCGAGGTCACATGCCACAAATTGAACGTTGACAGGACAGGGCAGTAAAGAAAAAGAATGGTAAATGGAGGGTCTGCGTAGATTTTACAAGCCTGAACAAAGCTTGTCCCAAAGACAGCTTTCCTCTACCCAAGATTGACCAGTTGGTAGACGCCACATCTGGGCATGGAAGGATGAGCTTCCTGGATGCTTACAAGGGATACCACCAGATAGCCATGTACCCCCTAAATGAGGAGAAAATAGCGTTTATCACCCCGAAAGGGCTGTACTGTTACAAGGTAATGCCTTTTGGGTTGAAAAACGCAGGAGCAACTTACCAAAGGTTGGTAACTAAGATGTTTAAACACCTGATTGGCCAAACAGTGGAGGTCTACATCGATGACATGGTCGTAAAGACCAAGGAACGTAAGGGTCATCTTGCCGACCTAAAAGAGGTCTTTGATATACTCAAAACATACCGGCTCCGACTCAACGCATCGAAGTGCGCGTTTAGAGTTGGATCAGGCAAGTTTTTGGGGTACCTGGTAACAAGAAAGGGCATTGAGGCCAGCCCGGATCAAATCAAGGCCATCCTAGAGCTGAAAAGCGCGACGTCGGCAAAACATGTTCAGATGCTTATTGGAAGGGCTGCGGCCCTAAACAGGTTCATAAGCTGAAGCTCAGACAAATGTAAACCTTTCTTCAACCTGGCGAAGAAGGCCACGGCCTTCCTATGGACTGAGGAATGTGAGGCCGCTTTGGCCAACCTAAAGAAATATCTGACCACGGCTCCAGTCCTCTCAACACCTGAACTTGGAGAAGAACTGTTTTTGTATTTAGCAATTTCAGAACACGCAGTAAATGCAGTGCTAATTCGAGAGGAAAAAAGGGAGCAAAAGGCTGTTTATTATGTAAGCAAAACCTTGGCCGATGTAGAAACAAAGTACCTACCACTAGAGAAATTAATGCTGGCCTTAGTAATGGCTTCAAAGAAGCTGAACCATTACTTTCAAGCGCACAAGATTATAGTGCTAACAGAGCACCCACTGAAGTCCTTGTTACAACAAGGAGACTTAACTGGAAGAATAGCAAGATGGGCAGTGGTCTTAGGCCAGTACGACCTGGAGTTCAGGCCGAGAACAACAATTAAGGGCCAAGTTTTGGCCGACTTCGTGGCCGAATTCACGCTAGAATCCATCGAACATCGGGCTCCGTTGAGCCAAGATGAACGATGTACAAGCAAACAAGGAGAAGCCCAGCCAAAGGTAAAAGAACAAAGAAAGGAAAAACTCAGACCCTGCAGCATTTACATTGGTGACTCCTTTCGTCTGTTTGTCGATGGGAGCTCAAACCGGCAAGGAGCGGGGGCAGGAGTAGTGTTAATATCTCCTGATGGGGAGATATTGGAATAGTCCATTCGATTAGGGTTCAAGGCGTCAAACAATGAGGCAGAATACGAAGTATTGATTGCAGGACTAAAGCTGGCAGTGGCAGCAGAAGCAGATGAGGTAATAATTTTTTGTGATTCACAACTTATAGTGAATCAGACAACAGGAGAGTTTGCAACCCGAGATGAGAGAATGTCGACATACGTAAAGGAAGTCATCAGGCTGGCAGCCTTGTTTCGCAACTGCCGACTTCTTCAAGTTAGCCGAGATGATAACAGCCACGTCGACGCATTGGCCAACTTGGCAAGTTCAATACAAACTGGAAAAACAAGGACAATAATGATTGATTATTTGTCAGGCTCGAGCATAGAACCACCAATCACAAAACAAAAAGCAATGTGTGTGGACTTAGGACCAAGCTGGATGGATGCAATTATTGCATTCCTAAACGAGGGAAAGCTGCCAGAAGACCATAAGGAAGCACACAAGGTCAGATTGAAGTCGGCAAGATTCAATCTGACAGTGGACGGACATCTCTACAGAAGGTCCTTCATTGGACCCCTTTTAAGGTGCGTACACCCTTTGTAGGTTGAAGATTTCCTATATGAAATTCATGAAGGGATTTGTGGAAGCCACGCTAGGGGTAGATCACTAGCTCACAGGGCCATTACCCAAGGGTATTGGTGGCCCTACATGCAAAAAGATGCAGAAGCCTATGTAAAGAAGTGTGAACAATGTCAGAGGTTCGCACCTTTGATACACCAGCCAACTGTTGACCTGAACCCTGTGTCCAATCCATGGCCATTTGCCCAATGGGGCATGGATCTCGTTGGACAGTTGCCCAAGCAACTGGGCAAAGGAAGTACTTACTGATAGCAACAAATTACTTCACGAAGTGGATAGAAGCAGAATCTCTTCCAAAATCCGAGATATGGACGTAAAGAACTTCATATGGAGAAACATCATCACCAGATCTGGTATTCCAAGAGCAATAGTTGCCGACAACTGAACACAGTTTGATAGCAAACTCATCAAGAACTACTGTACGAAATTCAAGATAAAGAATTACTTTTCAACACCAAGTTTCCCCCAAAGCAATGGGCAAGCAGAAGCATCCAACAAAGTAATTTTGGATGGGATAAAGAAGAGACTACAGGCAGCAAAAGGAAAGTGGGTAGACGAGTTGCCCAATGTACTTTGGGCATATCGAACTACGCCAAGAAGATCAACAGGGGAAACCCCCTTTGCCATGGCTTACGGCACAAAAGTAGTCATCCCACTGGAGATCGGCATCCCAAGGATCAAAACCCAGGGAATAGAGAATGGGACTAATGATATACTTCTAGCCTGAGATCTGGATCTCTTAGAAGAAAGAAGGGAAAAAGCTGCAATTCAGCTCGCAGCATACCAGCAGCAGCTTGCTAGAGCTTACAATAAGGAGGTCAATCCAAGGGATTTTCAGGTCGGCGACCTAGTCCTAAGAAAAGTTGTTGGCAACAAGAAGGATCCCAGAGAGGGCATGCTTGGCCCAAACTAGGAAGGACCCTACAGAATTACTTCGGTATTGGGCAATGGAGCATACCGGCTCGAAGACAATGAGGGCAAAGCATTGCTAAGACCCTGGAACACTTGTAATTTGAAATTTTTCTATCATTAGATGTTCCTTGTTATTTTTTGCCGACGTCATCAATAAAATCTTAGCAGAATTCTCTAAGACTTGTGAATTGATATAAGATGCATAATGTTGTTTCTGAATAATGAGAACCCGAGTGGAACTTAGGTTCACATTGGGGGCAGAGAGAAGACAAAAATGTTTAACACTTGTTGAAATTTATAGCAATTTACAAGTTGAAGTTAAACCGAGATAATTGTTTACCTTCAGTTGTTGAAATTTGTAGCAATTTACAAGTTGAAGTTAAACCGAGATTATTGTTTACCTTCACTTGTTGAAATTTGTAGCAATTTACAAGTTGAAGTTAAGCCGAGGTTATTGTTTACCTTCACTTGTTGAAATTTGTAGAAATTTACAAGTTGAAGTTAAGCCGAGATTATTGTTTATCTTCACTTGTTGAAATTTATAGCAATTTGCAAGTTGAAGATAAACTGAAGTAATGCTTAACGCTTGTTGAAATTTGTAGCAATTTACAAGTTAAAGTTAAGCCGAAGATTATTGTTTATCTTCACTTGTTGAAATTTGTAGCAATTTACAAGTTGAAGTTAAACCGAAGTAATGCTTAACGCTTGTTGAAATTTGTAGCAATTTACAAGTTGAAGTTAAGCCGAGATTATTGTTTATCTTCACTTGTTGAGATTTGTAACAATTTACAAGTTGAAGTTAAGCCGAGATTATTGTTTATCTTCACTTGTTGAAATTTGTAGCAATTTACGAGTTGAAGTTAAACCGAAGTAATACTTAACGCTTGTTGAAATTTGTAGCAATTTACAAGTTGAAGCTAAACCAAAATCATTGTTTGGCACTTGTTATAACTTAAGAAAAGTTTACAAAATAGAAATTAAAACAGTATATGTTAATCCTTATTGAAATTTGTAAGCAATTTACAGGACAAGTACTTGCCGAGGTAAATCGTCAGGTGGTATAACTGAGGTGTGTCACCTCGAGAAGATTGCACAAAGAAGGAAGAGTACGTAAGACATGCAAAATATTCTAAGTATAGAATCATGCAAGAGCAGTTAGAAGAAGACAAAGATACAAGCATTCAGAAAAAGAAAGTTGAGTTAGCATTCACAAAAAGCCAATCGGCCATATGCAAAACTTTCATCGTCTAAAGAAACAAAGAAGTACAAGAGTACAAAAGACGAGAAAAGAAAAGACATGACATCAAAACTAAGATTTCCCAACATCGGCAGCAGGTTGGGTTTGGACGTCAGAGGACTGCTGAGAAGATACCTCGGCCACCTTCTCCGCCGCGATCTCGGCATCAATTTGGGCAAGGGTCTCATCAATACTCTTATCAGCAAGAAGTGAATCCGATGATACCTTTGGAGGAATCATTACAGGACAAGTACTTGCCGAGGTAAATCGTCAGGTGGTATAACTGAGGTGTGTCACCTTGAGAAGATTGCACAAAGAAGGAAGAGTACGTAAGACAAGCAAAATATTCTAAGTATAGAATCATGCAAGAGCAGTTAGAAGAAGACAAAGATACAAGCATTCAGAAAAAGAAAGTTGAGTTAGCATTCACAAAAAGGCAATCGGCCATATGCAAAACTTTCATCGTCTAAAGAAACAAAGAAGTACAAGAGTACAAAAGACGAGAAAAGAAAAGACATGACATCAAAACTAAGATTTCCCAACATCGGCAGCAGGTTGGGTTTGGACGTCAGAGGACTGCTGAGAAGATACCTCGGCCGCCTTCTCCGCCGCGATCTCGGCATCAATTTGGGCAAGGGTCTCATCAATACTCTTATCAGCAAGAAGTGAATCCGATGATACCTTTGGAGGAATCATATCCTTGGGACCCTCCTCAACCTCCTCGTCTTGAGTTAAGTCTAGGACTTGCTCATTTTGAGAAGGAGACTTGGACGCAGTAGCCTCCTTTGCTTTTCTCACCAAGGCATCATCCTCTTCCTCATCTTCAGATTCTGAATCTTTATCGGACTGAGCTGGAGGAGGAGGTGGAGGGAATGGAAGAGGAATGGCATCAGCTTTCCTCAGTGGTGAGTCCTCTGGGACATTAAGTTTCTTTAGAAGGGACATCCAACCAAGGGTGAAACCCTTGTTGCATGCCTCATTCACTTGTTGTTCGTAGGCATCTGTAACGTCGACTATGCCTTGGGCATACGCCTTCTCGTCGGCGTCTTTTATTTCGACTTCTTTGGTGGCCAGTGCCTCCTGAAGCTTCTTTTCGGCTTAGACCATTTTTTCCTCGGCTTCTCTCTTCTGAGACTCAGCCACTTTCCTGATAGCCTCAGCAGCCTCAGCCTTCTCTTCGGCATTGGTCTGAGCTTTGATTGCAGCCTCGGCTTGGTCCTCTAGTTTTTTCATCTTTGATTGAAGACCTTTGTTGGTCTTTTGGAGGAAAGAGAGCTCCCTCTTCATCTCGACAAGTCTCTCCTGATTCTCAAAAGACTGCATTGAGAAAGAGTGGGCATGCTGGATGGCCTGAAAGAAAACAGAGGTATTAGAGAATATTCAAAGTACGAAATAAACAGAAAGAAAGAAGAAAATTACCAAATAGAAGACATCTACCTGAACGGAGTGCTGAAGCATTATAGCGTAATTCTCATACTCACTTTACTGGGCGTTTCGCTCCAAATCGCCTGGTAACAGCAAAGCAGTACTGAGCGCAATGTCGGCATTAATATCCTCGACACTGTCATTTGTCATAACAGGCTTGTCTTCCAGAGTAATTGAGGGGGCCCAAGGGGCATCAGGTTTTTTTGTTCTCGAGGTTGTTGCAGAAAAAGACCTCGGCTTTTTTGGTTTTTGGAATTCTGGTGGTTGAGACTCAGAGCGCCTCTTCCCAGCAGAAGGCTGAGATTTATCACTCTCAGCCAACTTTGAGATAGGCAAGGTGTCTTCAGATTCAACCTGAGCTATCTTAGCCTTTGGTTAAGCCTTCTTTATTCTTTTGGCTTCGGTGGAGGTTGGATTTGTGCTGGTTGATCGTCAACAGATGATAGAATGCTGGCTAAGAGGTCTTTTGCAACTGGTTTTGGGCAACCCATCTCGGCAGTAAGGACAAGTCGTCGCCGACATTTTCGTTCAGATATTGGGACCAGGTATGGAGCTGAAGTTGATAGCTGATCAGTTGGATCGGATGTTGATCCTTGATCTGTTCGTAATGTGGATGTAGTCAATGGAGTTGTAGCAGAGGGTGGAGAAAGGCTTTTCTTCTTCCTTTTGGGAACGTTGGGCAAAGTTGACTTATATGTTAGAATAAAATTGAGAAGCACAGGCGCTTTCCTTTTATAGACTGGCAAATTCAGAAGTTTCTTCAAATCCTTGCTGGGAACAAAGGATTGGCAAAAAAATTTCGGTAGCTTACGAACAGCTGCAAGAAGAATAGACGTCAGAAACAGACAAAGTATTTAAGACTTTGAAAGAAAACAGGCAAAGTTGAATACTGGGCTCTTACCCTTGCCCTCTAAAACTGATCGAGGAAGAGGGTAGAGATGGACGTCCTCGTCTAGAGCAAACTCTCAATTTTTCAAAGTAATGAAATAGTCATCTCCAGCCCCCTTGTTGGAGTCTGGGAGGTCGGCTACGATTTTGAATTCTGTAGACCTCGGCTTAAGGTAATAAATGTAGCCTTTTTCTTTCAAATTAAGGGCACACATGGTATAGCAGTACTGGATATCGGCTAGGGTGATCCTAGCGTTTTCCTGTTTAGCTAAGGCAATGACACCATGGATCACTCGATAAGAGTTAATGGCCAGTTGCATAGGGTTCAACTTATAATAGTGAAGAATCTCACGAAAAATGATGTTGAATGGAAGCCGGAGTCCGCACTCAGTGAAAGCCACAATGGGAAAGGGCATTGAATCATCTGTGGGCATGATGGAGTCATCATCTCCAGCCAGCCTCAGATGGACATCGGCAAGAATGGAGAACTCTTGCCTAAAGTATTCAAGTTTAGTCGGGGTGTCTACCCTATGTCTCCACATACCCATAATACCAGCCTGAATTAGAAGGGTTGAAATTCAGAAAGAAGATACTTTTTATTGATGGAACCTCGGCAAAAACCTAGGTAAAGTACTAGTTCCAGTTTTTTCCTAAATTATGGGTTCTGCACAAACAAATCGAGAACTCTTGCCTAAAGTACTCAAGTTTAGTCGGGGTGTCTACCCTATGTCTCCACATACCCATAATACCAGCCTGAATTAGAAGGGTTGAAATTCAGAAAGAAGATGTTTTTTATTGATGGAACCTCGGCAAAAACCTAGGTAAAGTACTAGTTCCAGTTTTTTTCTAAATTATGGGTTCTGCACAAACAAATCCCAAACCTAGATCTATGAAAGCAAGGGTTGAAGGCACGGATCTAGAAGACAGAAAGACAAAGACGTGCTTTAGAATCAAGAATAGGGATGGGATGTCAAGCGCATAGAGAATACGAGAAATAAAGGGTCAAGAACAGTAACGAGAAATAAAGGGTCAAGAACAGTAACAAGAAAGCAACAAAGTGGTGAACAGTATGTATTCAAGATATGGGCAAGATCAAAACCATTTGAATAAATATGTTCAGATATGTGATTCGCAAGATTTGAAACAATAATGGCAACAAGTAATGAAGAATATCAGCAGAATTGAAAACAAAAGGAACAGTAGCTTACCAGAAGAAGTAAGGCCGGAATAAGGTTCGCCGAAGTCAGACGATGGTTACAGGAGTAACAGAGTAGCAAAAGCTTCACCAGAAAGACGAATGAAGACAATTGCAGAACTTGAGACTGAAACAATGGCGTATTCAAGAGCTAGAGAGAGAAAAAGCGAAGAGAAATCGAATGCAAAAGTGAAAAAATGAAGAAAGGGGAAAAGATTTTGTCAAAAATTTGAAACGACGGCAAAATGGAGCATTAAATACGCCTGGAACAACGCATACATCAGACAGCGCCCACAAATGCAAGACGGATTGCAAGCGCGTCATGGGTACGGTCCAATGAGGTGGAGACGCGTGAATGAAATGGTTGAGTAAATGATACGTGACAGCTCACACACGTGAAAAAGTTCACTGGAATTCTTGTTCTCTGAAGAAAACATGTCGGCCTGAAATGAATGATCTCGGCTGAGGAGTTCTTGAGCCGATATACAAGAGGAAGTACCGATATAGGTTCCATCACCTCAAAATGCCGAGGTAATAAAACCTAGGGGGCAGTTGTTGGGATATATTTTCTGAGTACCAACACGTGGCAAGGTGACACCGATGTGTCAGCCGAGGTGCCACGTGTCCTAGTCATTATGCCGAGGTTATCTCGGCGTTGCCGAGGTTATCTCCGAAGATATCGGAATCCGAGATAAACGGATAAGGGACAAGAGTCCTAGAATGAAGAGGAGATTTAGTCAAAATGAGGATAAAGCTCTTAGGGAGTTTATTTTTATCTCTTGAGGAGTCCAAAGTAAGTACTGAATTGGAGTCCATAGAAGTTAGGCTTCTAATGGGACTAGGATTGAGTTAACTATAAAAGAGAGGCACCCCCGTGGGTCTAAGGTAGACAATTTATGCTTTGAGCATTAAGTTTAGCATTATTGATTATCTTTGAGAGATATACTGACTTGATCGTTGGAGTGCCCCCGGGTGGTAGAACCACCGTCGGAGCCTTCTCTTTCTGTTACAGGTTAGCTGAAGCCATCTATTCTGCCGGTGTTCTCTAACTGATTACTAAACAGACAGTGTGATCAGAAAATCATCCACACAGTATAATTAACCCTTTAAAATTTTATGTTGAGGAATGAAAAATAATAAAAGGACTTAACAAGTCGCGATTGCTTAGTGGTGAGAACATAAAATAATGTCCCTAAAATACGTAATAGTTATTTAGATTTATTGATGGTACGCAAAAGATACAGAAATTATTAGAAGATTAGATTCTCTCCGTTAAGAAAATAAAAACATTTTCAGGGTAAATAAATGGCAAATAACAGAAATGTGGTGGTCAGAAAAAATAATTATAAAAAAAATAAATAATATAAATAATTATAATTATAATTATAAATTTTTTTATTAATGTATAATAATTTTTAAAAATACTGTCTAAATGATAATTTCTTCTAAATAAATCACAAAATATTAATTTACAAGGACACAATTTTAGAACTCATGTGATAATTTGTATTTGATTGGATGGCGCATGCGACGTGGAGTTAACACGAGTCTTGTTTTTTCAAAATATAAAAAAAATAAAAAGAGTCTTTGCTTAAAAAATTAACATTTTTTAATAATGTTGTTTAAAAAAAATTAACTTTTAAGTATGCCTTGTCCAAAACAGTCTTAAAAGTATTCTTTTTAAATTACTTAAATTTTACTAAAAACAAAAATATAAAAAATCAATATTTTAAAAAAATTGCTTTTAGTATTTTTTTTTTCATTAATTTTTTTACTTTTCAGACCTGTCTTAGTCTAATGGAAACAAAATTGAAAAGTTTTTGTAGTTTTTTTTTTAAAATATTAAAAATAAGAAGTCAATAATAAAATTTCTAAAAAAACAATTGTCAAACTCAAAATAATTTATTATTCATTTTATTTTAAATTTTTTCTGTGTAAATTGACTATTAAAAAAATAAATTGATTTGATTTTATTATAATTATTTTTTTAAACTTTCATTTGGAAAATTTTATTTATTCTTTATTTTAAAATATATATAATAAGGTTTTATTATTATTATTATCAAAATAATTTAATTTTTTAATATTTAATTTAAGAATTTCTTTACAAATATATAATTAACAAATCAAATCGCCAATGGTACGGCCGATAAGCTCAAATTGTATCCGTGCAATCTATTGAGTATCTTCCCAAAAAAAAATAAAAAAATGGGGAAATTATCCACGGGTTTCATGTGGAACATGTAGACACCATTTAATCCCGTAACTTTTTGAATACACCCAAAAGTCCTTTCCTCTCTCTCTCTGTTTTTTGCTTCCCTTCCTCTCTCGTTTTTTTTTTCTGCATTTTTCTCTCATCGTCTTTGTCATGGACGACGACCGGTGATCATGTCTTTCTCCATTGATCGGGGTTTACTGATAACCGCCAACCATCGAAATCAACTCGTGACTTCACTCTCACCGACGACGAAGATAATATATTTCCGACGAAGAAGATGATATATTTTCGACGAAGAAGATGAGTGGATCTACTTAGATCTGATGTAGATCTACTCAGATCTACATACTCAGATCTACATCAGATCTGAGTAGATCTAGATCTAAACAAAAAATAGTTGCCAGAGTACAATCCTCTCTCTACATGCGCCTTTCTCCTTCGATCTCCTTTTTTTTTTTTCTCTACTATACACTTCTGTTTTTCTGTTCTAATGGAGAAAATTTTCGAATTCTGAACAAGTAATTTTCGAGTTTTAGTTACAGGCGGTGAAAACTGTAAAATTTTTCAGTTTCAAATTTTTTTGGTGGTGGAATGAATTATGGTATAAAATTGTAAAATTTTACAGTTTCATAACATGTTTTTCAGTTTGATTAATAAGGATAAATGCTTAATAGATTTTTGTTTTGAAACTGTAACATTTTACAGTTTCAAAACTTACTTTTCAGTTTAATCACTATTTAGATATTATTTGCTTGAACCTTACAAAAATTAAAAAATAGCATATGTTTTCCCCATTGTTGCTGTTTTTTGTCGTTTCATTTTTTTTCCTTTTAGTTTATCAATATTTAGCACATTTTGCTATTTTTTTTGCTATAATTTATCCATTTATTCTTTTTTTTTTTCCGGCAATATTCTAGACATTCCGGTGAGTCTCCAGTGATGTTCTTAACGTCCAGTGAACGTTCTGAACATTCCGGCGACTTCCATTAACGTTCTTGACACTCCGGCGAACTTCCGGCAAAACTCCGGCGACTTCCCGGCGATATTGAACATTCCGACGAGTCTCCGGCGACCGTTTGACGGAAGTCCTACGGTAGTAAGATGTGAACAGTGTCTATAAATTAAAAAAAAAAAAGAAAAGGATTTTTTAGTAACAATTAAATATGTATTGGACTAATTGGTACAAGTATTTTGTTTTGGGATTAGCTGGGTTTTGAACTTGATACATGGGACTTATCAGTAAGTTCCCCTAAAAAAATCTACGCCGTAGATTAGAGAAGATTAGTCCAAATGGGATATACTAGACTGCTTCTTATGTTAAACATACAAAACAAATACAAAAACAATTTCTATTTTTGAAATTTTGATTAGATAATGACATTTTACATAGCGTTCTTGATATGATTTTGATCTTGATATGATTTTGATTATCACTCATTTAATGGAAAACGAAACAGTTTTGCGGGAAATTTGTTTGATGTGATTTTGTAACCGTTCTTAATTTATTATTATTATTTTTTTTTTATGAATAAATTACAATGACTTTTTTAAAACTTAGAAAACATACATGGGTTGGTTTAGGACGTGGGTTGGTTTTTTAATTTTTTGATTATTTTAATTTAGGTTAAAAAATCTCGTTTGTGATGAGTTTTTTGATTTTTTAACTTTTGTGAACGAAAAAATGAAATGATTATAATTTGAATGTGACATTTTGTCTGATTAATTTTTTAATCTATTTTGTTATTTTGTGACTATTTTAGCCAAGATTGGAATGTCAAACGAAAGCTATGTCATAACTTTAGTATAATGGGGGCATTCTAATGTTACGGTACATACTCTTCAAAAATGTATATTATATGTATTATTATTATGTATTTTTGCCTCCGTTTGGGAAGTGAGTTGGCTTTTTGACTTTTTGGCTTTTTTGGTTATTTTAGCCTGGGCTTAAAAGCTTGGTTTGGGAATGGCTTTTTGGCTTTTTTGAGTTTTTTTGTGAGAGAAGAATGTAATGATTATGGGTTGGATGTGATGTTTTGTTTGTTATGGCTAAAATAGCCTATTTTGTTTTTTGTGGCTAAAATAGCCAAAAAAACCTGCAAACCCACTTGCCAAACACAGGATAATATTACATAAATTTGATAGAATTATGATAATTTAAGATTCAAAAATAAAATTACGTATTTTGTCGTAATGTTACACATTTTCTAATTATAAATTATTTGAATATAAAAATTTGTAACATTACTACAAAAATGCATAATTTTATTTTTAAATCATAAATTATTATAATTCTACTAAAAAATTACATATTGCTATAAAATACGTAACATATACTATAAAAATATATAACACGATTGATATGGTACATACTTTAGTGTGTGTACCACAAATTTTCCTACTAAAATAGACATTCTCATATCATTCTAAGAGGATTCCCACCAGCCTACTTAAATTTTACTCTAAAATATTATTAAAAAATTCATTCCCTATTTTAAGAATCACTTTTTCATCTATTTCTTCCAACAAACTTCTTATTCTTTCCCCTGTTTTTTCCCTAAAATATTATTAAAATATTTTTTCCCCATTCTTTTACTTTTTCGTCTTCTTCTTGGATTTTCTGAACTGGGATGGTGTTCACCCAGGTTCTCTCTCACAAGTTCTTTGACAAATTGAAATATATATACTCAGGTCCTTTGACAAATTGATATATATACTCAAGTTCTCTCTCTCCATTTATCACTGTTTGTTTATATCTATACAATATATGCTTCAATTATTTGGTTTAGTTGAGGATAGACAGAGTAAATCAGAGCAGTGAAGGGGGTGGTCAACCGGTCGAACGTTCGGGTGGTCGATCGGCGAAGTAAGTTTTGCCTACTTCACTCAAATATAAGGGAGTTACAGTGACTCCCTACAAATAGAAAGTCACTGTAGCAAATATTAGTTTAGAGAATTGTTTAGAGTTCTGCGAGAGATATATAAAACGATTTCAACTCCTTAAAATAGGTAAGGGGTGGGTTTGGGGGGATTACTGGGGATGCTCGAATGTTACATCCTACCAATTGTGTGTTGGAACAATCTTCTGTGTAAATAAAATAAATTGAAATAATTCAAACAAAATAAAATAAAACTTACAGAATTTATTTTGTTGAACCGAATCAATAATTAGAGACTAAGTCGAGTGTGCGACACTCTGTCCTTAAGACAGATTCGCCCCGCTATGGTGCTTACGGTTGAGTGGCGTCTATCTCCCAAGATACAATGATCTTAACCAATTTATAGTAGCACTCCAAAACAAATTGTTCGGCGAACCAAAACCCGTGATCTAATTCTCTGAATATTTATTCTAAAACTAGAATAAAGAAATAATGCAAAAGGAAAATCTGGATAGCAAGAGAAAAGATTTTCAGACTGATTTTTCGGATATCTCTAAGTGTAAAGACTGCTGGAATAGAATCTCAATTTATAGGCAACATAGTCCCCGAATAGGTACAATAATTTGAATGAACAGATGCATTTTTGAAAGAACAGGTGTAATAGTTGAATTCAAACAATTCTGACCACTGTACATGAATACTACTAATCAAACATTTGAAAAGTGTCCGTTGGTTCCGGATCTTTGTTGAGTAAGAACGAGTTTAGGTTACTATTTGAGAGTGATAAATTTGTACTTACTAAGAATGGGATGTATGTAGGAAAAAGTTACATATTTGATGGCCTTTTCAAGTTAAATGTAATGACCGTTGTACCTTCAGTTATTAATAATAATACATCTTCTTCTTACTTGCTTGAGTCTTCAAATTTATGGCATGGTAGACTGGGACATGTTAATTATGGATCTTTACGTAGATTAATTAATATGGAATGTTTATCTAAATTTGATATTGATTCAAATCATAAATGTGAAATTTGCGTTGAGGCAAAATTATCTAAAACTCCTTTTCATTCAATTGAAAGAAGTACGGAACCACTTGAATTAATTCATAGTGACATTTGTGATTTTAAATCAATTCAAACAAGAGGTGACAAAAAAGTATTTTATCACTTTTATAGATGACTATACTAGATATAGTTATGTTTATTTAATTCGAACCAATGATGAAGCTTTGGAAACTTTCATTCAATATAAGACTGTTGGCTTTTTGGCTTTCGAAGGTTATTATTGTAATTGCGAGCGTGCCAGCAAGGATCAATCAGTCCTTACAGAAATTTAATTGCCAACCAATTATCAGACGATTGTGTTTTAGTTCTCTTAGCCTCAATGAAGAGGATTTTTACTAGTGGCTTGATTTAGGAAAATTAAGCAAAAATATCAATCAAATAAAGAACAACTGAAGCATTTCATTAGAATGAAAAACTTACAATGATTCAAACTCAGCCTCGTAGAGGTTTACAGCGATAATCTACTTGAAACTACTCCTATGAATGAAATGCAGTGCAGAATTTAAAGTACTGGAATGTAAAGAACAGGAAATGTAAAACTAAGTAAAGTAGAATAAGACTGGTTTTTTGGATCTGAGTCTGGGGGGCTTTTCTGGGACCTTCTCTGCTATTTATACTGCTTAAGGATGACCATCGAACTGTATTTCCAACCGTCGAACTGCTCCTCCATGATCGCTGATCATGTTGCCTCAAAATTAGCTCCATTACGCCATCACTTGCAATTAAGCTTCCCTCCTAAATTTGAATTCAAATGTGAGTAACCGATGATGCCACATCACTTTGTATCTCTCTGCTGATCCACTGCTACCCAGATCTCGTAACAACCAATACTAACTGCCACGTGTACAATCAGGATCGAAGATTTGAATAGTCTTCCCGTACTACCCTTACTTTGCCACGCGTCGAATTGTAATTGGCTTATACAAAATATGTAGCTAACATTACCCTCCGCACTAATATACCCAATACTCAGTGATATTAGTGAATCAAGGTCTTTTTCCCACGTCTTAGAACATGCATGGGTATTGCATTTTTCCAGAAATGCAACTGTCATTTACTATCTGCATTAAACTCTCCTTCAATCTTTTGAACCCCCCACCACCTTAGCATTCGAACAGATTAATACATTTTATGGCCGAATCAATTTTCTCCTCTAATGATCGAACACACGAAGAGTCATATGATGATGTTGTTCCTCCTCAAAAGAACCTCTATGCATTAATTAGCCACCTTTACCCACCTTTCTATATTCAGGTCATGGATGCCTTTGAAAATTATCAACCTTGGACTTTGAACATATTGCCCTTAATCCTTCGATTCAGAAACTCACAAATATGGTCATGGGAAGTTCTTCTTCTGACTCACCCTTGGACTACGAACAAACTGCTCTCAATCTTTTGATTCAGAAAGTTGCAAATATGGATATGGAAAGTTCTTCTTCACAATCCTCTACATGGGACAAGGCTGCGACTTCTTCTTCTTTTGGGGCTTCCGACTGGACAAGCTGGTCAAAACCTGAGGCCTGTGATTTGAGGGAACGAATCAACCATCACTTTGTCGAATTTACTGACCCTTTAGAGTTCCCTTCTTATGCGCGAAGCTCGGTGGTCTATCCCTACGTGCCCATTGACCATCGACGCAGTTTGGAGGAGAATTTGCTTGTGGCATGGTATACATCCTCCATACCTACAAAGATAGTACACATCGCCCGACGCTTAGAAGAGGCATAAGGGTACAATCCATCATTCTTAGCCCAGAAGACAAAGATTTGTTCTTCTGACTGGCTCGATTATATTAATGCCCTTGTTCCTTCTGTCCTTGTTCCATCTGCTGAAATAGAAACATCCACACCTTCCCCTCCGCTAAATCCTTGTTGGACAGAAAGATTGAGGCTTGCCCTTTCCGCAGATATGATCTTTCCACCCTACAAGCCTCCACCTTCCCCTACTCCAGCTGAGCGGAAGCAAGCTCAATTTCTGCTCGCGGCTTTTTCTCACTTGTCATTCAATGTTCTTGAGGACGAAGTCCCTTTCAAGAACCTTCGATGGGCTTGTGATATTCTGACTCGGGGTCATGTCCTCAATCCCCTCGCCCAAGCAGAGCTTCACATGTTTTTGGACCAACTTCCATTGCTTCTCCACTGGCATCGGACCTCTATGGCCACCACACAATCTTTAGACCAACTTTGGTCCCTTCGAATTCATGCCCAGTACGAAGCAGAGAACTTTATTGAAGAATTCGATGATTTCAAGAATAAAGATTCTGCGTACTGGGATGACTTAGAGATAGACGAATTGGAACAAGGATTGAGAGAAACAACATTCGAAATAAAGGCTCAAGAGCTCTTTTACGAAGTGCGAGCACATCAACTCATGCAGCCAATGTTAGAAGAAATAGATGATAGAATAAAGAAAGAACAGAAATTCATTGATCATTGTTGGACTAAATTTCATGATCTTGTTATTTATTTCATCCCCTATTTTTATGAGCTTGAGTTTGTACCCAAATAGGGCCATTCGATGTAATTGCTTTGGTTTTTAATACCACTAAGACTTTTTCTTTGTTTGGTATGGTTTGATCTTATCTCCATTTGTCTTTTAAAAGCAAATTCAGAGCTTCGAACTGAACAAGCTTATCCTTCGAACTTGGACTCGATTGTTTTAAATGAAACACTAAAAGAACCAACAATGAACCTATCCAATTTATGGAATATAGTTAACAATTTTTGTTGATTTTTATTTAAAATTGGTGCTTCGAATTTAACAATCTTACCCCTTAAAGCTTGTTTCGATCATAACCAACATATGGTCATGGTCAGTATGATTAATCAGTTTTAAATTGACCATTTTTCCTTAGAATAACAGTCCATACTTTCAAAAAATATGAAAGCACCTTTTTAGGGCTGCACTGTTTTAGTCTAGAAAAAGCATCTTTCTTGAATACAAACCAATTATTGGTTTTGATGTTTCGAACAGCAATTCCCACCCATAAGGGATCACAAGTCCTGCTTCGAAGAACATTACTTTTATTAAGAAACCTAAAACAGGTCTTTAATCCCTTTGAAGTAAATGAATACTTGAGCATTCTTGCATCCATTAGGTATGGAATGTGCTTCGAAGCCGGCTTCGTAGTTTCGAAGCCGTTGTTATTTGACTCTTGGCGCCAAAATCTGGTTTCGAAGCCAAATATTTTAATTCGAAGCTAGTATTATCATCTGGGCTCTGTTTTTCCCTCCAAAAGTATCAATATTGAAGGAAACTCTTCGTATTCGTACTTTTAGCACTTAACAAATTACGCGATATATTTTCCAGACACAAAGGCTTTTAAAACCCCTTTATTTCGTGCTCTGAAATCACTCACTCGTGCCAATTAATTGCTGTCCCATTGCATCTATTAAGCCACCCCATGGATTCATTGGCTGAGTAGATGGGACAGTGGATGGTCCAATTCCTTGGTCTCGTCCAATATTACGAACATATGGTACTTGTTCTGAAATACTGGTCTGTTCGACCATAGGTTCTGATAAAATGGGAGTTTCCACAGGATGTGTTATTACATTATCCTCTGGATTAGGTATCTCTACCTCTCCTTCCACGCCTTCTTCTAGGCGTTCATTTTCTCCTTGTCTCCTACGTCTAGCCATTTCAATTGGTCCCACTGGGCGTGCCAAAAATATATGTTGGCTTTTTGGCTTTCGAAGGTTATTATTGTAATTGCGAGTGTGCCAGCAAGGATCAATCAGTCCTTATAGGAATTTAATTGCCAACCAATTATCAGACGATTGTGTTTTAGTTCTCTCAGCCTCAATGAAGAGGACTTTTACTGGTGGCTTGATTTAGGAAAATTAAGCAAAATATCAATCAAATAAAGAACAACTAAAGCATTTCATTAGAATGAAAAATTTACAATGATTCAAACTCATTCTCGTGGAGGTTTACAGCGGTAATCTACTTGAAACTACTCCTATGAATGAAGTGCAGTGCAGAATTTAAAGTACTGGAATGTAAAGAACATGAAATATAAAACTAAGTAAAGTAGAATAAGACTGGTTTTTTGGATCTGAATCTGAGGGGCTTTTCTGGGGCCTTCTCTGCTATTTATACTGCTTAAGGATGACCATCGAACTGTATTTCCAACCGTCGAACTGCTCCTCCATAATCGCTGATCATGTTGCCTCAATTTTAGCTCCATAACGCCATCACTTGCAGTTAGGCTTCCCTCCTAAATTTGAATTCAAATGTGAGTAACCGATGATACCACATCACTTTGTATCTCTCTGCTGATCCACTGCTACTCAGATCTCGTAACAACCAATACTAATTGCCACGTGTACGATCAGGATCGAAGATTTGAATAGTCTTCCCGTACTACCATTACTTTGCCACGCGTCGAATTGTAATTGGCTTGTACAAAATATGTAGCCAACAAAGACTGAAGTTGAAAATCAACTTGGTAAGAAAATCAAAAAACTAAGAAATGATAGAAGTGGTGAATATGAATTACTTTTTGGTGAGTTTTGTAAAGAACATGGAATAATTCATCAAACCACCGCTCCTTACTCACCTCAGCAAAATGGAATTGCTGAAAGGAAAAATAGGACTTTAAAAGAAATGATGAATGCCATGTTAATAAGTTCTGGATTACCTCAGAACTTGTGAGGGGAAATAATACTTTCTGCTAATTATATTTTAAATAAAGTACCCCGAAAGAAAGTGAATCAAACACGTTGTGAAATGTGGCATGATAGAGTACCATCCTACAAATACTTAAAATTGTGAGGATGTTTGGCTAAAGTGGTTATTCATAGTCCTAAAAGACTAAGATAGGTCTTAAGACCATTGATTGCATTTTCATTGGTTATGCCAAGAATAATAGTGCATATCGATTTTTGATTCATAAATCAGAAGATTCCGAAATGCATGTAAATACTATTATTGAATCTCGAAATGCATCTTTCTTTGAACATGTATTTCCAAATAAGACTAGACAAGAGACTAGTAACAATAAAAGATCTCATAATACTATTACTAGTCAGGATCAAGAACATGATCAAGAACAAGAGTTAGATCAAAATGAGGTAGAGGAACTTAGGCGTAGTAAACGTGCTAGAACCTCAAAATCTTTTGGTCCAGATTTTCTAACATATTTGTTAGAAAATGAGCCTTTAACTTTTAAAGAGGCTATATCCAGTCCTGAAGCTCCTTTATGGAAAGAAGCTATCAACAGTGAAGTTGAATCCATCTTGCAAAATCACACTTGGTAATTAGTGGACTTGCTACCAAGTTGTAAACCTCTTGGGTACAAGTGGATTTTCAAAAGGAAAATGAAAGCAGATGGATCAATTGACAAATACAAGGTAAGACTTATGGTCAAAGGTTTTAGACAAAAAGAAGGTCTTGATTACTTTGACACATACTCACTGGTTACTAGAATAACATCCATTAGAATGCTAATTGCCATTGCATCTCTATACAATTTAGAAATTCATCAAATGGATGTTAAAACCACTTTCTTAAATGGTGAGTTAGATGAAGAAATTTACATGGAACAACCAAAAGGGTTTTCTGTTCCAGGGAAAGAAAAGAAAGTGTGTAAATTGGTTAAATCATTATATGGTTTAAAACAAGCACTAAAGCAATGGCATGAGAAATTTGACAAGGCAATGATGCCAAATGGATTTAAAATTAATGAGTGTGACAAATGTGTTTATATTAAAAATACAGACAAAGGTTATGTATTTGTATGTCATTATGTAGATGATATGCTCATCATAGGTAGTAATAATGATATGATTAAAACTACCAAGAAAATGTTGAACAAACATTTTGACATGAAGGACATGGGCATTGCTGATTTAATTCTTGGTATGAAAATTACCAAAACATCAGAAGGATATACTTTGTCACAATCTCATTACATTGAGAAAATACTTGACAAATTCAGCAAAGATGATGATCATCTTGCTATAACACTTGTAGATGTTAATTTGTATCTTTCTAAGAATGTATAGGAAAGTATTTCTCAATTAGAGTATGCCCAAATTATTGGAAGCTTAATGTACTTGATGAACTGCACTCGCTCGGATATAGCTTATGCAGTAAGTAAATTAAGTAGATATACGAGTAATCCAGGAGTAGAACACTGGAAAGCTATTATAAGGGTTCTAAGGTATCTCCGATTTACTCGTAATATTTGGCTGAATTATACTAGATATCCAGCAGTACTTGAAGGATACTATTATGCAAATTGGATATCGGATACAAGAGACTCAAAGTCCACCAGTGGGTATGTCTTTACTCTTGGTGGGGCGGCTGTATCTTGGAAATCTTCCAAACAGACTTGCATTGCTAGGTCTACTATGGAATCAAAATTCATAACTTTAGACAAAGCAGGGGAAGAGGCAGAATAGCTTCGCCATTTCCTTGAAGATATTCCAATATGGCCAAAACCGGTGCCTGTTATATGCATACATTGTGATAGTTAATCAGTTATAGGTAGAGCACATAGTCATATGTATAACGGTAAGTCACGACACATTCGTCGTTGACATAACACCGTAAGACAACTACTCTCTAATGGAATTATTTCCATAGAATATATTAAGTCTAAAGACAACATAGCGAATCCACTAACCAAAGGGTTAGTAAGAGAGTTAGTTGAGAATTCATCGAGGGGAATGAGACTTAAGCCTATTACATAAGAGTTACCACAACAGCAACCCAACCTAGTTGACTGGAGATCCCAAGATCTAGGTTTAATGGGACAACTGAGTTGTGAATGACTCAAAAGGATCACTGGGGAGTTAAACTCCTACCCATTTCTATGATGAAATAGTGATGACTGTAGCATTTAAGGTTAAGTAAAATTTTCATAATTCTTATATCTAGATAAACCTAGTGGAGTATGGCAGGATACTCTTCATAAGCATCACCTATGTGAGTGTGAACTGGGCCGGTTCTGTGATATTTGTGAAGGGCTACAATTCTCTAGAGCACTCATAAACGACCAGGTTATTCAGGGCCAAAATGAACACAATAGTGAGAACTAAACTGTGTCTGGGAATATATTGTGTGAGTTCTATTGTCTTGGTTTATACAAACGGCTGAACAGTTCAAGACATCATGTTCACTTGTTAGCTAGTAAATCCGGTAGTGTCTCACAAGGGAAGGTTCAAAGCCAAAAGCTACCTATCCTTTGCAGAATATTTCCTATTTCTATACTCTCTGTAATTAGATCATGTTGTTACATTTTCTCTCCGTCAAATTCCATTCATGTGGGGGATTGTTGGAAAAAAATTGGTTTGATATATAGGTTATATTTTTAGCCCAATTTTAAGTGGGCCCCAAAACGTCTTTTGGGGTGGGTCTGAAGAGGTGAAGTGTTTCCTTGCCCCGTGGCAAGTCACACGGTGAAGACGGAACGTCAAAAACCATTTATGAGTTAATGGGAAGTTGACGTCGTTTTCGGGTCTAACATTAATTTTTAAATAAAATTCATTTGGGTTTTTTCAATAAAAAATATTGTGAGAATTTAATTTAAATTCTAAATTCAAATTTAAGGTTCCTAAGTGGTTTCCTAAAGTTTGTAATTGTGGGAATTTAATTTAATTCTAATTCAAATTTTAGGTCCTAAGTGGTTTCCTTATTGTTTACCTCTTACTTTATTTTTTATTAAACTATTCAAATAGTTTTAATATATATATTATAATTTTCATTCTTATTACAATATATGCAAAATTGCAGTTAGGTAAAGTTGAAACAAACAGTTGATTTTTCTTAT
>NW_021024685.1:426299-468290 GCF_004153795.1 Camellia sinensis
ATCTTTCCCAGTTAGGTGACCATTTACCAAAACTTATGGCTTTTAATTCCTATTGGGAGTATTGTCTTCCATACCAAATCACCTTCATCGAAGCCAATGTGTTTGACTTTCTTATTGTAATTTTTGGCTGCTTTCTTCTTTTGAAAGAGAATGTTATTCAATGCCAGAATTTTGGCTTCATCTATGCCTTCTAATTCCAACCACATACTCTGATGGTATTTCTCAGGATCTAGCTGGTCTTGGCATCTTACCCTTAAAGACTTAACACTAATTTCCATAGGCAACACTGCATCATGCCCATACACCAAGGCATAAGGAGTAACTCTTGTGCTTGACCTTGGGAAAGTTCTATAAGCCCACAATACATCCAACAATAAGTTATGCCAATCCCTAGTATTGTCTTCCACAACCTTTTGTATTCCTTTCTTCAAGGTCTTATTGGATGATTCAGCCTAGTCGTTGGCTTGCCAGAGGGAGGCTGCAAGAAGGCAACACATTGCTGAGCACTACTCTCTTCGAAGCTCTCCCATTGCTGATATCACTTTTGAAACAAGTAACTTCTTTCAAGCCTCTACTGTTTCCCTCTTATCAAATTTTGGTGTTGAACTTGACATTACTGAGCCTATTCTTGGTGCTTCTCTTCTTTTGCAGCAACAACTACTGAGCTTATTCTTCCAATGAGGACTCCCTCAGTTCTAGTTGAAGTTGAACAGATGCAAAATGTGAGGAATCTTCAGATGATTCTCACACTTCCTAGGCCTACATTCAATGTATCCTCCTTGAGGCCAAGCATTCCCGCATCTCTTTCTTTTGGATTAAATCCATATCTTCCTTACTTGTCTTTGGATCTACCTCAATTCATTTCTCTTTCGAGCCTTGCTCTTCCCCCTCCTCCTAAGGAAGTTTCACCTGCTGCTCCATCTCTGATGGTGGCTGATTCCCCTACAGAGGGTGCTAGTAGCTTTCCAACCCATGGTTTATTACATTTACCTACTTCCAGCCCTTCTTCTCTTGACCTATTGGTGGCTAGGACCATAGAGACTGCTGAAGATGCTCCATCTATTTCTCCTATCCCCATGCAGTCCTCTGTGTCTTCCACCACTACCCTTTTTGCACCCCTCATGTCCACGGTTGAGGTAGATGTCTTTGAAGCGAGACTAGCCAGTCTCCTTGACATGCCCTCTACTTCTCCAATAGCCAATGATGAAGCTGAGCCATTAGTTTTGGCTGACTCTTTACTAGAAATTTTTCAAAGTCCTTCTTCCAGTAGTAAGCCTTCTACACCTCTAATAGATTTGGACAACTAGAACTATTGATATCTTTTTCAAGGATTCCTTTCGAGGCCTTAGAGAGACCTATAATAAGGAATGACTTCCTTTAGTGTTGCAAAATTGTTAAGTAATCCGGCATGTCTGTCGCAAGTCATCTATCTCAGGCAGCAGCTACTATTGACTTCTACATCAATATTTGCTGTGCTGCCAAGGCTGTAGAGGAGAAATTGGTCAGAGATTAGGACTTTTGTTTTAACAGTACATGCTGAGATATCAGAGCTGAAGGGACAACATTCCTCTATCTCCCAATTTCGCACTCAACTACTGGAGATGAAGGCTCAACTTGAGGAGGAGTTATCTGTAGTCAACCAGGCTTTAGCCCAAGCTGATACCAAGTTGTTGATCACCAACCAAGGACTGGCCGATCGAAAGCAAGAAATGACTACAGCCATTCAGTTGTTTTCATCTTTTAAAACTAGAACATCTATTGTAAAAGAACAACTGAGGCATTGTAATGATTTTTGGGCCAATTTATGGCAGAATGTTTTCAACTTTTTATGAAAAACAAATTCTTATTTATCATTTGAGTATTTTTGTGTTCTTGTACTTGGCATTTATTTTTCTCCTTGTGTTTCCCATATAGTTGGAAAATAAGACTTCAAATACCTGCCATTAATCTTTTTGGGATATACATATCCATTCAAATTTCTCAAATGGTATGCTCCAAAAAGAAGGACTCTGTGGACTTGGTATGGCCCCTCCCAGTTAGGTGACCATTTGCCAAACTTATGGCTTTTAATCCCTATTGGGAGTATGGTTTTCCACACCAAATCACCTTCATCGAAGCCAATGTGTTTGACTTTCTTATTGTAAGTTTTGGCTGCTTTTTTCTTTTGAAAGAGAATGTTATTTAATGCCAGAATTCTGGCTTCATCTATTCCTTCTAATTCCAAGCACATACTCTGATGGTATTACTCAGGATCTAGCTGGTCTTGGCATCTTACTCTCAAAGACTTAACATTAATTTCTACAAGCAATACAGCATCATGCCCATACACCAAGGCATAAGGAATAACTCATGTGCTTGACTTTGGGGAAGTTCTATAAGCCCATAATACATCCAACAATAAGTTATGTCAATCCCTAGGATTGTCTTCCACAACCTTTTGTATTCCTTTCTTTAAGGACTTATTGGATGATTCAGCCTGGCCGTTGGCTTGTGCATAATAGGGGGTGGAATTAACAAGGCTAATTCCAAGCTCTGCCACAAAAGACCTCACCATTTTCCCATTAAACACAGTCCCATTATCAACAGTTATAGCTTGTGGGATGCCAAACCTATGGATTAAATCCTTGATGAATCCAATGACCTCAGTCTGGTCTACAGCCTTGTATGGCTTAGCTTCGACCTACTTGGTGAAGTAATCAGTAGCCACTAAAATGAAACAACGATGCTTCGAAGAGGGTAGGTGTATTTTCCCCATCATATCCATGGCCCATCCTTTGAATGGCCAAGGCTTTACTACTGCATGCAGGTCAATTATGGGCACATGCCTTATTGTGCCATTCTTTTGACATGCCTGGCAACCCTTTGCATATTCTATGCAGTCTTTAAGGATAGTTGGCCAATAGTAAGAATGCCTTCGAAGCAGCCATCTCATTTTTACACCAGGCTGATGAGCACCACAGATGCCTTCATGAACCTCAGCCATAGCTGTTAATGCTTCTTTTGGGCCTAAACATTCCAGCAATAAACCATCTCCTCCCATTTTGTAAAGAGCATCGTTATATATGATGTATTACATAAATTGCAATTTAATTTTTCTACTGGCCTTTGAGGATGGGCCAGCCAAGTACTGCATTATTGGATGCCTCCAATCTTGTTCCTGCAAGTCATTATGATTGACTTCCAAGACCACATTCCTTTTATTTAAGGGTGGTATAAATTTCTAGTATGTTGTTTGGCTTATGTCCCTTTGAGTATTATCCCTCCTCTTGAAATTTGAAACTTTCTGAACCACATCATTAGCTCTATTATTCAAGAATCTTGGGACATGAGTTACATTTTCTATTTGAAATTGAGAAAGCAGATGTAATGCAACAACATAGTATGACAACATGTTTATACTTTGACAATTGAAAATCCCTTTCACTTGGTTAACCACCAATTGAGAATCTCCAAATATGTCAACTGCATGTACTTGTAATCCAATAAGAATTTCCAATCCCATTATCAAGGTTTCATATTCAGCTTGATTATTAGAACAAGTAGTTTTATCCACTCTGAAACCATGTGTGGTTTCTATTCCTTATGGTGACTTAATCCCTATACCAATTCCAATTAGGCCATTGTCTTTCGATCCATCGAACCACATTTGCCACGGCTCAACACTAGCCATACCAAGTTCCATTATCTCTTGGCTCTCTGTTTGAGATGGATGGCCTGCCAAAAAATTGGCTAAAACTTGTCCTTTCACTGCCTTTTGGGGAACATATTCTAAATGAAATTCTGACAATGCTAATACCCATTTGTCAATTCTTCCCCTCAACATAGGTCTAGATAACATATACTTAACCAAATCTGTGGTTGTAATTACCAAGACAGTTGTAGGCAAAAGATAATATCTTAATTTCATTGCAGCAAAATACAATGCAAGACAAAGCTTTTCTATAGCTGAATATTTACATTCACAAGAATTTAAAAACCTACTAAGGTAATAAACAGCTTGCTCCTTGCCTTCTTCATTGTCTTGGGCTAAGAAAGCTCCCAATGAATCTTCTGCTGCAGCTATGTATAACTTCAAAGGCTTATCGCCCTTTAGTGGCATCAGCACTGGAGGGTTGGCCAAGTAGGCTTTGATTCCTTCGAAAGCAATTTGATGCTCTGCTGTCCATACAAATTCCTCTTCATCTCTTAACCTTAGCAAGGAAGAAAATACTTTAGTTTTTCCTGCAGTGTTAGAAATGAATCTTCGAAGAAAATTAACCTGTCCAAGGAATTTTTGTAATTCCTTCTTACTTGATGGGGGTCTGGCTTCAATGATGGCTTTGGCTTTATTCTGGTCAATCTGTATTCTTTTCTTGTGTACTACATAGCTCAAGAAATTTCCAGATGATACGCCAAAAACATACTTAAGAGGATTGAGTTTCAACTTGAACTTTCTCATTCTTTCGAAAACTGCTTCTAAGTGAAACAAATGCTCCTCCATGCATTGGGACTTAACTACAATATCATCAATATAACACTCTAAATACCCTCCAATGAGATCGTGAAAGATAGTGTTCATAGCCCTTTGGTATGTAGCCCCAGCATTCTTCAGACCAAATGGCATTTTAACCCATTCGAAGGTGCCAATATTTCCAGGACATCTGAATGCTGTTTTGTGAACATCCTCATCTGCAATGCAGATTTGGTTATAACTAGAGTGCCCATCCATCATTGATAAAATTTGATGCCCTGTTGAACTGTCTACCAGCAAATCTACTATAGGCATAGGATACTCATCTTTTGGGGTTGCTAGATTTAAGTTTCTAAAATCAATGCATACCCTCATTTTACCATTCTTTTTAAATACAGGCACAATATTAGATAGCCATTCAACATACCTGGCTGTCCTAATAAAACCTGTATTGAGTAGTCTAAGAGTTTCTTCCTTAACTTTCTGAATCACTTCTGGACCCATTCTTCTTGGTTTTTGCTTGTATGGCTTGAAGTTAGGCTTCATAGGGAGTCTATGTTCCACTAATGACCTATCCAATCTTGGTAGTTCATTATAAGACCATGCGAAACAATCTTTATATCTCCTCAGAATAACCAACAACTGGTTCCTGTCAAGAGTATTCAACCAAGCACTTATATAAATGGGTTGTTGTACAGAACCTTCCCCTAAATTTATTTCTTCTAAGGGGTCTTATATCTGAGAACTTACTGGAGCTCCTTCTTTGATTCCTTTTGGCTTCGAAGCAATCTCCTTACTGTGTTCTATTCCCAGGTTCTTTGATTCAACCTCTTTACCCTCCTCCTCATAGACAAATTCTGTCCACAAGGTTTCTTCTTCCTGTATTTCCTGGACTTTTGTTTCTATGTCCAATGCACAGTATTTATCAAGGGCCAAAACTCTGGCTTGTTGCTACTCTTGCTTGTAACCAATTATCATGGCTTCTTTCTCTTACTCATGCACTTTCTGGACTATTGACTTTACATCCAATATTGAAAACTTAATTAAAGCCAAAGACTTGGCTTCTGGTGCTTCATCTTGCTGCCCACAACCAGGCATCATTGTCATCTTTAACGACCACCTCTTCATCAGCACTCTCCTGGACTAAGTGCTTCAGGTGTGTCACTTCCTCATCAGCCGTCACTTCGGCTGAGCCATCAGATTTCTTCAGTATACTGAGTGGTGTCACTCCCTCAATATACAACTTGGCCTCTGCGAAGTCTGTGCAGGCTATAAAAGGTTGAGGATCTGCATCAATTTTCTTTGTCTCTCCATTGCCTAGGGCCATTATTATTTTCTGATGCAAAGAGGAAGGCACACATTTGTTAGTGTGGATCCAATCTCTACCAAGTAAAGCATTGTACTTAGCATTACTATCGATGACGAAGAACGCCGTCATGCAGTCCCTGGTTCCCACACTCAGGTTGATGGATAGAATTCCCTAGGCCATCTGTTTGTCTCCAGCAAAACCAGCAATGGTTGTACTGGTTGGGACTAACCTGGGATTCCTTTTCCCTAATTTCTTCAAGGAAGATTTCGATAGTAAGTTCACCGCTGCCCCATTATCCACCAAGACTCGGTTCAACTGTATCCCATCGAAGAAGGCCTTAATATACAAAGGCTTAACATGCTGTGTCATAGAATTCGAGGGATATTCAAAAGGATACGAGAGGTTAATACTTACCACTTCTTCACTCTCATATTCAGTTTCCATTGGGTAACCATTCTGGAATTATCTTGCACCATACTCACTTGTGAGTCTTCGCTAGAGATTGGAATTGGGTCAATTTCTTGCTCCTCTTGATTCTCATCTCCAGCTTGGAATTCATGCAGTAGTATGTGTACCATGTTCACTGACACTGAGCCAAATTGGATGGCTGACTGTGTCTGCTTCTGCTTTTGGCCACCTTGTTCAGTTACTCCAGAAGCATCCTCCATGCTGCTCTTTGGTACTTCATCCTTTGAATGGTCTGTCACAACTGGTTTTTCAACTAGAAATGTTTGTTCAGCCATGAAGGCTTCGAACATTTATTCCTCAGCCATTTCTTTCCTTTGGCTCAAACCAACTTCTTTCTTCGTCTCGCTGTCACTCTCTATCAATGCATTCTCCAATCCCGCTAAACTGGACTTCTCTCTGGCTTTTAGTTCAGAGTGAACTTTGGCCAACTGTTCTGTGCTGCAACCCATTTTGCCTTGTAGAGTTGGTTTTGGAGTATGGTCTGACTCTAGATTCTTCTTTCCTTCTATCTGTACCAATAAAGAACTCTCTCCATTCTCTTTCAGGTCTCGCTGGTACTGAGTGTACCTACACTGAATTTTTCTCCTTTGTGATCTAGAAATCATGGGAACTATATCTGGTTCCTTTGTTTTTGGGTGCTTAAGCAAGACCCAATTGTTTGGAGCCATCAAAGGAGGTTTGACCATCCTACCTTGGTTTCCAGCAATCTCTCTCTGGGTAGACACCTCCCTAGGTTTGTTCTGCATTACAAACCAGTTTGGGACCCCAGGTACCCACGAACCTACTGACCCTGCCGTTGAACTACTTTCTTCTTCCTTCGAAGCCTTCTTTGAAGCTAGCTGCGAAGACCACTGCTTGGTCCTGACTTCATGCTTTGGGCCTAACTCAGGCCTTTGATGAAGGTGTCCACTTTCTATCTTGCGTGAGGCTGGTCTAGGGGCCAATCTCTGGCTTTGATCGCATAAACTGAACCTTTTTCCAATCTCCTCTCAGAATGACTGCTCTCCATTCTGTAATAATTAGGCAGCCTAGATTTATGTAAAGGCCTCTTGCCTTTGGAATGCATCCTATCAGCTGTTGGTTCAACCCTCAATGGCTGCTGCCTAACACCAGATGGATATGGCCTTTTATTGTAAGCATTGGTTGGTTTAGGACGTCTCTGCACATCCTTGTAGTATTGCTTCCCATCAATTGGAAGTCCTTTCAACCACTTGTAGCTTAGGCATCTAGGACACATCCTCTGCATTACAGCTGCTTCTAAGGAATCGTCATCCAGTGCTTCTTCCTCAGAGTCTTCCCTCTGGTGTAAGAAACCTTGTCCAATAGCTGGTAGATTTCCAGTGTCTTTCTTAATAGTTGTTTGGTTGGCCACATGCATCTGCACATTGACTTCTTCTAATTCTTTCAAAGACAGGTTCTGAAAATCCGGCATAATGACATTGGCTGCCACCTCTCCAATTTTTGGAAATCGATTATTGTCGATCCCCATGGCCTTTTCAGCTTTGGCTGGGAATTTCAAACTTCCTTTCCGAATTTATTCTTGGATCCTGTCTCGAAAAACAATACAGTTTTTAGTCGAGTGAGACCAAGAATTATGCCATTTACAATATACTTTCCCTTTAAATTCATCAAGAGATGGAATTTTAACCCCTTTTGGTAACTTAAGGAAGTTGGCCGCAAGCAAATGATCAAAAATGTCATTTGCCTTAGTTAAATCGAAAGAGTATTTCTTGTGAAGGTCTTTCTTTTTAAACTACTGGTCAATTGTTGTATCCTTATGAATTAATGTTTCACAGATCACAGGTTCTTTCCCCACAATCTCTGCTGCATCAATCTCATAGGTAGGATCTTTGTAGTATGTCTTGTATGATGCATTATTTCGATCTTGTTCCTCTTCTAGTAATGCTTTATACCTAGATACTTTGTAAGTCAGTTCCACTAAGTCCCTGAACTCTGTTGAGTCAAACTTCTTTCGAAGCCTAAACTCTAAGCCATTTTGAGTCAATCTTACGAATTCTGGCTCTGGCAAGATGACTCTACATTTATTTCGAGCCCTTTTAAATCTGGCAATAAACTAAGTAGCCTTCTCTTCAGGCCTTTGACTCAACCTTGCCAGGTCTGCCATGGAAACCTCTGGCTCCGATTGGAAGAATTGGGCATGAAATGCCTCTTCCATTTGTTGCCAAGTTTGGATTGAGCCAGGTGTAAGGTTAATGTACCATACAAATGCTCTCCCAGTTAGAGAGTTTGGGAACAGTCTCAACTTCATATAGTCATTATTAGTGAATTCACCACATTGAGCAGCAAACCTAACAATATGCTCTACTGTTGATTAGTTTTCATTCTTATATAAAAAGGCAAAATATGGTATCCTGAAACCTCTTGGGTATTCATGTACCCTATCTATCCATTCTAGGTCTGATTTTCTGTATACAAGAGTCTGGACCCCCCGAGCCATCGGTCCACACATCTCCCTAACAATGTCAGCAATTTGGTCTCTAGGGACCATATTTTGTGCCTGGTGAACCACTGCTGGAGGAACAAACACAGGATTTGGTGGACAAACTTGTGCTTGTGGTCCTCTTGGTCCATAAGGTGGTATGTTTGGGACTGGTTGTCCCTGTGGTGCAGGTTGCTGTTGGGGGTGTGGGTAACCCCTTTGAATTTGTCCTGCAAAAGGTGCTGGAACTGGTGTTGTGTCTCTTCCATTTGTAGGAAAACCTTCCAACCCCCCATGTATAAATTCGAATAAGGGATTGGTGAACCCCCTTGTTCCAGGTATGGCTTCGAACGTGGGATTTGGAACCATTCTTACGCCATTTTCTTGTTCTAGGCCAGTTCCACCAAATTGCATGGCTTCACTATTAAATACTGAGGCATTTTGACCTGCTATAGGCCTCGGAATAGGCTCGCACCAAGATTGAGGTGATGGTCTTTCACAGTTCTGATTATTAGTTTGACCATTAGAATGTCCATTAACTTGCATAGGCTGTTTACCTCTAATCAATCATTGCTGAGGGACATTAGAAACTTCCTCCATGTGTCTTGCGCTTGTTAATTAGTGGTTATTCATTCGATCCAAAAAGGATGTTGCCCGCCTTTCCATTGTGTTCATTAATTGCTGTCCCATTGCATCTATTAAGCCACCCCATGGATTCATTGGCTGAGTAGATGGGACAGTGGATGGTCAAATTCCTTGGTCTCGTCCAATATTATGAACATATGGTACTTGTTCTGAAGTACTGGTCTGTTCGACCATAGGTTCTGATAAAATTGGAGTTTCCACAGGATGTGTTATCACATTATCCTCTGGATTAGGTATCTCTACCTCTCCTTCCACGCCTTCTTCCAGGCGTTCATTTTCTCCTTGTCTCCTACGTCTAGCCATTTCAATTAGTCCCACTGGGCGTGCCAAAAATATATGTTGGCTTTTTGGCTTTCGAAGGTTATTATTGTAATTGTGAGCGTTCCAGCAAGGATCAATCAGTCCTTATAGAAATTTAATTGCCAACCAATTATCAGACGATTGTGTTTTAGTTCTCTCAGCCTCAATGAAGAGGACTTTTACTGGTGGCTTGATTTAGGAAAATTAAGCAAAAATATCAATCAAATAAAGAACAACTAAAGCATTTCATTAGAATGAAAAATTTACAATGATTCAAACTCAGCCTCGTAGAGGTTTATAGCGGTAATCTACTTGAAACTATTCCTATGAATGAAGTGCAGTGCAGAATTTAAAGTACTGGAATGTAAAGAACATGAAATGTAAAACTAAGTAAAGTAGAATATGACTGGTTTTTTGGATCTGTGTCTGGGGGGCTTTTCTGGGGCCTTCTCTGCTATTTATACTGCTTAAGGATGACCATCGAACTGTATTTCCAACCGTCAAACTGCTCATCTACGATCGCTGATCATGTTGCCTCAATTTTAGCTCCATTACGCCATCACTTGCAGTTAGGCTTCCCTCCTAAATTTGAATTTAAACGTGAGTAACCGATGATACCACATCACTTTGTATCTCTTTGCTGATCCACTGCTACTCAGATCTCGTAACAACCAATACTAACTGCCACGTATACAATCAGGATCGAAGATTTGAATAGTCTTCCCGTACTACCCTTACTTTGCCATGCGTCGAATTGTAATTGGCTTATACAAAATATGTAGCCAACAAAGACTGAAGTTGAAAATCAACTTGGTAAGAAAATCAAAAAACTAAAAAGTGATAGAGGTGGTGAATATGAATTACCTTTTGGTGAGTTTTGTAAAGAACATGGAATAATTCATCAAACCACCGCTCCTTACTCACCTCAGCAAAATGGAATTGCTGAAAGGAAAAATAGGACTTTAAAAAAAATGATGAATGTCATGTTAATAAGTTCTGGATTACCTCAGAACTTGTGGGGGGAAGCAATACTTTCTGCTAATTATATTTTAAATAAAGTACCCCGAAAGAAAGTGAATCAAACACCTTATGAAATGTGACATGGTAGAGTACCATCCCACAAATACTTAAAATTGTGGGGATGTTTGGCTAAAGTGGTTATTCATAGTCCTAAAAAGACTAAGATAGGTCTTAAGACCATTGATTGCATTTTCATTGGTTATGCCAAGAATAGTAATGCATATCGATTTTTGATTCTTAAATCAGAACATTCCGAAATGCATGTAAATACTATTATTGAATCTCAAAATGCATCTTTCTTTGAACATGTATTTCCAAATAAGACTGGACAAGAGACTAGTAACAATAAAAGATCTCATAATGCTATTACTAGTCAGGATCAAGAACATGATCAAGAACAAGAGTTAGATCAAAATGAGATAGAGGAACTTAGGCGTAGTAAACGTGCTAGAACCTCAAAATCTTTTGGTCCAGATTTTCTAACATATTTGTTAGAAAATGAGCCTTTAACTTTTAAAGAGGCTATGTCCAGTCCTGAAGCTCCTTTATGGAAAGAAGCTGTCAACAATGAAGTTGAATCCATCTTGCAAAATCACACTTGGGAATTAGTGGACTTGCAACCAAGTTGTAAACCTCTTAGGTACAAGTGGATTTTTAAAAGGAAAAGTAAAGCAGATGGATCAATTGACAAATATAAGGCAAGACTTATGGTCAAAGGTTTTAGGCAAAAAGAAGGTCTTGATTACTTTGACACATACTCACCGGTTACTAGAATAACATCCATTAGAATGCTAATTGCCATTGCATCTCTATACAATTTAGAAATTCACCAAATGGATGTTAAAACCGCTTTCTTAAATAGTGAGTTAGAGGAAGAAATTTACATGGAACAACCAAAAGGATTTTCTGTTCCAGGGAAAGAAAAGAAAGTGTGTAAATTGGTTAAATCATTATATGGTTTAAAACAAGCACTAAAGCAATGGCATGAGAAACTCGACAAGGCAATGATGTCAAATGGATTTAAAATCAATGAGTGTGACAAATGTGTTTATATTAAAAACACAGACAAAGGTTATGTATTTGTATGTCTTTATGTAGATGATATGCTCATCATAGGTAGTAATAATGATATGATTAAAACTACCAAGAAAATGTTGAACAAACATTTTGACATGAAGGACATGGGCATTGCTGATGTAATTCTTGGTATGAAAATTACCAAAACATCAGAAGGATATACTTTGTCACAATCTCATTACATTGAGAAAATACTTGACAAATTCAGCAAAGACGATGACCATCTTGCTATAACACTTGTAGATGTTAATTTGTATCTTTCTAAGAATGTATAGGAAAGTATTTTTCAATTAGAGTATGCCCAAATTATTGGAAGCTTAATGTACTTGATGAACTGCCCTCGCCCGGATATAGCTTATGCAGTAAGTAAATTAAGTAGATATACGAGTAATCCGGGAGTACAACACTGGAAAGCTATTATAAGGGTTCTAAGGTATCTCCGATTTACTCGTAATATTGGGCTGAATTATACTAGATATCCAGCAGTACTTGAAGGATATTGTGATGCAAATTGGATATCGGATACAAGAGACTCAAAGTTCACCAGTGGGTATGTCTTTACTCTTGGTGGGGGCGGCTGTATCTTGGAAATCTTCCAAACAGACTTGCATTGCTAGGTCTACTATGGAATCAAAATTCATAACTTTAGACAAAGCAGGGGAAGAGGCAGAATGGCTTCGCCACTTCCTTGAAGATATTCCAATATGGCCAAAACCGGTGCCTGTTATATGCATACATTGTGATAGTCAATCAGCTATAGGTAGAGCACAGAGTCATATGTATAACGGTAAGTCACGACACATTCGTCGTTGACATAACACCGTAAGACAACTACTCTCTAATGGAATTATTTCCATAGAATATGTTAAGTCTAAAGACAACATAGCGAATCCACTAACCAAAGGGTTAGCAAGAGAGTTAGTTGAGAATTCATCGAGGGGAATGAAACTTAAGCCTATTACATAAGAGTTACCACAACGGCAACCCAACCTAGTTGACTGGAGATCCCAAGATCTAGGTTCAATGGGACAACCGAGTTGTGAATGACTCAAAAGGATCACTGGAGAGTTAAACTCCTACCCATTTCTATGATGAAATAGTGATGACTGCAGCATTTAAGGTTAAGTAAAATTTTCATAATTCTTATATCTAGATAAACCTAGTGGAGTATGGCAGGATACTCTTCATAAGCATCACCTATGCGAGTGTGAACTGGGCCGGTTCTGTGAGATTTGTGAAGGGCTACAATTCTCTAGAGCACTCATAAAAGGCCAGGTTGTTTAGGGTCAAAATGAACACAATAGTGAGAACTAAACTGTGTCTGGGAATATACTGTGTGAGTTCTATTGTCTTGGTTTACACAAACGGCTGAACAGTTCAAGACATCATGTTCACTGGTTAGCTAGTAAATCCGATAGTGTCTCACAAAGGAAGGTTCAAAGCCAAAAGCTACCTATCCTTTGCAGAATATTTCCTATTTCTGTACTTTTTGTAATTAGATCATGTTGTTACATTTTCTCTCCGTCAAATTCCATTCATGTGGGGGATTGTTGGAAAAATGGTTTAATATAGGTATATTTTTTAGTCCAATTTTAAGTGGGCCCCAAACGTCTTTTGGGGTGGGTCCGAAGAGGTGAAGTGTTCCTTACCCCGTGGCAAGTCACAAGGTGAAGACGGAACATCAAAACCATTTATGAGTGAATGAGAAGTTGACGTCGTTTTCGAGTCTAACATTAATTTTTTAAATAAAATTCATTTGGATTTTTTCAATAAAAAATATTGTGAGAATTTAATTTAAATTCTAAATTCAAATTTTAGGTTCCTAAGTGGTTTCCTAAAGTTTGTAATTGTGGGAATTTAATTTAATTCTAAATTCAAATTTTGTTTATATATATATATATATATATATATATATATATTCATCTTATTACAATATATGCCAAAATGCAGTAAGTAAAGTTGAACAAACAGTTGATTCTAGTTTTAATTTAAAATCATTAATTTGAGAAATAAGAACGGGATCAGTTAATTGTTGGTCAATACGTTTATAATTAATTTCTTCTTTAAGAAAGTTTAAATGTCGAGTTAGTCTGCGAATAGTATGAGAAATAGAACAATCTTTTAATTGATTTAATTCTATCATTTCAGGTGGAGATAAAAATTTAAATGTAACAGGTTGACCTAAAACATGAGTAGTTATGCCGTTACTAGATGCAGTAAATGGATATAGTAAATAGATAAACAATGTTATATATTCCAAATAGTTATTAATAATAAAGTTCCTAACAGTTCCTTTGTTTGTCCACCAACGGACACTTTTCAAATGAACTGTTAGGAATTTTATTATTAATAACTATTTGGAATATATATATACATATTAAACTATTTGAATAGTTTAATAAATAAATGAAGATGTACAAATTTTAGGAAATCACTTAGGAATCCAAAATTTAAATTTAGAATTAAATTAAATTATCACAATTACAAACTTTAGGAAACCACTTAGGAACCTAAAATTTGAATTTAGAATTTAAAATTTCCACAATATTTTTTATTAAAAAAATTCAAATGAATTTTATCTAAAAAATTAATGTTAGACCAAAAAACGACGTCAACTTCTCATTCACTCATAAATGATTTTGACGTTCCGTCTTCACCATGTGACTTGTCACGCGGTAAAGAACACTTCACCTCTTCAGATCCACCCCAAAAGATGTTTGGGACCCACTCAAAATTAGACTAAAAAATATACATATATTAAATTATTTTTTCAACATTGTGAAACTCCAAAATCAATATCCAATGACATGACAAGCACTTATTAAACAATTTTTATGTTTTAATAAGTTCCTAAGTAATGACACATCATTTAGGATTGGTTTTTAATCCAAAATTAAGGCCTCTTTTGGAAAAGAAGTTAAAAGCTGTTTTTTAATTTTTAATCTCTTTTAAATTACATTATCTCTTTATTTTTTTATATATATTTTTTTAAAAAAATTAAAAAAAATCAGTTTTTAATCTACTTTTCAAAATAACTCTTAAGGTTCAAAAACATTTTTCATATATGTTATTACGAGGCGCTTTGTTTATACTGCCACCTGTACAGAGTGCAAAATATCCGTAGGGGAAGGGGTTGTAGGAAATCTTTTCGTGACTTTATTTTTTTTTTTATTATTATTTTTTAAAAGTGGTGGTGGGTGGTGTGACGTATAATACAGATAAAATTTGTGAGGCTAGTGATAGGTGATGATAGGGTTGGAAAGTGGTGTGTAGGTGTAGCAATTTCTAGGAAAATAATGAAGGAAAAGTGTTTCTAGGACAAGTTGAGATGTTATCAATTTGAGTTTTATAGCTTGTTTAGTTTTAATTTTGAGAAAACACTTTTAACAAAATTTTGGGTTCGTTTAGTTTGTATTTTTTAAAAAATTTTGAGAAATTTTTTTTACAAATAAGTTTTTAAAAGTAATCAAACTAAACAAATTTTTTTAAAAGAATTTCTCAAAACTTGTAAACCAAACAAGTTTTCCAAACAAATATCTCTCTCACATACATCAAATCAATCACTTTTTCTAAAATTCTCTTTCAAAATAATTTTTCAAAACATCTTTTGAACAAAACCAAACCAAACAACTTTTCGTACTTTTTATCTCTAAAACACATCTCTCAAACAAAAACCAAACATACCCTTTATTTTTTATATTTTTATATTTTTAATGAATTTTTAAAAAAATTTAAGTAAATTTTTTTAATTTTTAAATATATTTAGCATAAATATACTTAAAAAGTATAATATTTGTAAAAAATATTTAAAAATATTACTAAATATAAAAAATACAAAATAATCCAAAATGCAGTATATTTTTTTTTATATTTTTATGTATTTATTAATTTTTTAAAATATTTTTTCACAAATATTTTGCTATGTACATACATCTAAGTAAGATGTATCTAAAAAAGTAAAAAAATTACTTAAAATTTAAAAAATATTTACTAAAAAAAAATATGAAAAACAAAAAATCAATTTTTTAAAAAACTGAATTTAAAATTTTGAAATCAAACACACTAATTAATTTTTTTGGGGGGAACAATTTGAGTTTTATTGACTGAAATAATAAAATTTATAATTTTTTTTGGCCTTTTTTGGGAGATAACGAAACAGGTGTCCCTCCATGAATGGTATAAGGAAATGTTTCAGAGACCACCGAATAACTTCTCAAAAAGAAGAGTCACGAGACTCGCGACACGGGACGAGACGAGGTGGTGCTTTTAACTCTCATTATAAGTTTCGTGAAGCGTATAAAAAAAAAAACGTAAGTTATAAATATATTTTCTATAATTTGTTTAAAATACGAATTGCTTCTTATGGTTTGAAAAATTACAAATAACTTCTTGTCATAATTTTTCATTTAATAGAATTAATTGAAAAAGTAAAATTTCTAACTGTTCATCTATTGAATAATAAAATTGTCTGAATTATTAATTGAAATAAAATTTTAATATTATTAAAAACTGTTAATTAACTTGATAATTTATTAATAAAATGACCTATTTGTTATGAAATTAGAAATCTTAGGTGGCATAATGTAATTTCTAAAATCACAAGGGCAATTTGTAATTTAAGTAAGGCTCAGAGGATGTGTTTGTAATTTACCCTAAAAAAATTAGTATGTTTTTTATGACTTTTTGATATTTTACGAAAATATGTGAAAAAAATAGAGAGAAAATAAATTTTTTTGACTTTTTTATATAGGTTATTAGATTTTTTTACTTTTTTTAATAACTTTTTAACTTTTAGACTAAAATGTGATGTTACTAAACGAGACCTTAGTCCTACAAGAAGTTATTTACGGTCACCATGCGATGTTATGAAGTGGGTTGGCTTTTTGACTATTTTAGCCTGGGGCTAAAAAGTTTGGTTTGGGAAAGACTTTTTGACTTTTTGACTTTTTTGATTTTTTTTGTGAGAGAGGAATGTAATGATTATGAGTTAGATTTGATATTTTGTTTTTTGTGACTAAAATAGCCTATTTTATTTTTTGTGACTATTTTAGCCCCTAACCCACCAAAACCAATTTCTCAAACTATGCCTATGTTTGATTAGAAAATTTGATGAGAGAAACAAAAAGAAAAAAAAAATGTAATTTTATTTTTTATTTGATTATAACAAAAAATATAATAGAGAAGAAAAGAAAGTAAGAGGAAAATGTAATTTCATTTTTTTTATTTTAAAGGTTTACTTAGATTTTTTTTTTGGGTCCATTTATCAACTCAACCAAATATAATTTCAAATTTGAATTCTATCAATTCTTTCTCTTTTTCTTTTCTCTTTTCATTTCTCTCATCAAATTCTCTAACCAAACACATCCTGAGTAAGTTGTGATTAGTGAAAACAGTGATATTTACAATTTTATATTAAGTGATTAAAAAAATATTAAAAATTTTAAAAATATATCACATGGGTGTGAGACCAATTTGGTAGAAATTTTGATAAATTTTTTAAAATCTCTAACGTTACTAGATTGAAAAACAAGAGGAAATATAATGAACTATGATTGGTCAACCCAAAGCCACATAATACACCTAGGCCACAATATAATTTTTTCTAAAAGTTATGATAGAGACATAAATAAATTATCATATTTTCTGCCAAATTTCACATATAAATGTAAAACCATACACATGTAAAAGATTTAATAAAAAAATTAATAATTTATTTGAGATTTATAACATTTTCCTTTTTCTAATCTTTCATATCTGCCTTCTTTTCTCCACATATCAGGATCCTCTAGAGTGGGGTTCCTAAAGTCATTTCCTAAAGTGGAAGATCCAACGGCTCAAAATAAAACTAACCAAAACGACGTCGTTTTGGTTAGTAATTTTTTTTTTAAAAAAAAAAAGATCTCTCTCTCTGTCACGATCCGTTCTTTGTACTCAAGGGTTAAGCATCGTGATGGCCAGTAACTGAAGTTACCTCTGGCCAATTCTTGATCAAATCGATAAATGCGAGCGGAAGTAATATTTAAGTGAAGGTACCAAAATAATCATCAGAGCTTCTATTTTTATTACAAAATTTATTGACCAAAAAAATCGATATTTACATATAAACATAACATAAAAGTGTTGTGTGTGTCTATTCCACCCGCATCTAAGACTTTCCAAAAATTATTTCTGAATTGTATTGTTTCTTAAAAATTAGTAAACAGCTATAAGCACGTGGCAGAGTGAGAAATATTATACCAATAGTATAAGGGACAGAAAATAACCATAGATAATTATGTAACCAAAATATTTAAAATAACTTAGTCTGAACAAATAGTCCTTTAAGTAGCAAAACTGAGATTATGTAAATAAATAACCATAACCACGGTACCGAACATAACAGAACAGAGGTCACAAGGATGATAATCAAAACAAAGATACGGATTCAAGAGGTGACTGGTATGGATTATAGAGGTGGCTCCCATAATAGTATAGCATTTATCTCCGCACAGAACAGAGGCCAATAGATTCATGACAACAGAGGGTCACAAAGTGAACAAACAGAAGCCGATGGTTATTTAAGTCCCCCAAGGCGTGAGACTCCCGTGGTGGTACTTACAAAACATAATTGTTTATAAGGTTATAGTCAAATATTCTTGAAAATATAAACAAACATATCCATAGATTTCATTTTAACAAATAGAGTTCAAAAATTAATCCACGTAACTGAAACATTTATAAAACATAACTTATAATAATATAACTAATAAAATATAACTTGTATAAAATAAATATGGTAAATCAAAACATACGTAAAATATATTATGGTAACTCAAGATATAATATAATTCATCTTAACTTTAATATCTCACTCTTTCTTTTCACTACCAAAGACCCTCTTGACGTCTACTATTCTTTCCTTCATTTTCTACATTTCTTTCCCTTCCCTTTCTTTCTTTTCCTTTTCTTTCCGCCCAGTTCCTTCCTATTTATAGGGAGGGGAGAGTATTACATGCCTTTGCGAATCTTCCTCAGATTCGATAATAAATTTCATAGATTCATTTTTATCTTTAATAAATATTTAAAATAATTATATTTTGACTTAATATTTTAATATAATTATATAAATAAATTAATTTCTAATTAAATTACACTCTATCGTATATCAACATAAAATTAATTATTTATTTTACTATCACACCTATTATTATTATTATTATTATTATTATTATTATTATTATTATCTATATTATTCTTTTATCCATGAATCTTCCATTGATAGGAAACAGTTTCAAAATTAGTATCTTTAGAATTTGAACCCACTTGTAAAAAGTCAAAATGATTTTTTTTTTTGAATACTTAACTGAAAATTATATGTATTTAATTATATAAAAAGTTTGGTAGGTCCTTAAGCCCGACACCCTCTATTTTCTTTCCTTCTTTTGCTATAACAAATAAAAATTATATCTAATATCCTTTACAAATTATGCAAAAAATAAAATAAAATAAAATAAATTAATATATATATAATCATATAAAATTATAATATAATTCAAATCATATAAAATTATAATATAATTAAATCGACTAACAAAATATAATATTTAGGTATTAATTACCCGCTATCCTACTTCTTAGATGTGCGTGTGTCCTATGCTCCAATGATTATTTATTTATTTATTTTTATAAACCATTGCTCTGATACTACTTGTCACGACCCGCTCCCCGTACCTAAGGGTTAAGCATCGTGATGGTCAGTAACTGAAGTTACCTCCAACCAATTCTTGAACAAATTAATAAATACGAGCGGAAGTAATATTTAAATGAGGGTACCAAAATAATTATCAGAGTTTTTATTTTTATTACAAAATTTATTGACCAAAAAGGCCGGTATTTACATATAAACATAGCATAAAAGTATTGTGTGTGTCTATTCCGCAGTCCCGCATCTAAGACTTTCCAAAAATTATTTCTAAATTGCATTGTTTCTTGAAAATTGATAAACAACTATAAACACATGGCAGAGTGAGAAATATTATACCAAGAGTATAAGGGACAGAGAATAACCATGGATAGTTATGTAACCAAAATATTTAAAACAACTTAGTTTGAACAAATAATCTTTTAAGTAGCAAAACTGAGATTATGTAAATAAATAACCATAAGCACGGTACAGAACAGAACAGAACAGAAGTCATAAGAATGATAGTCAGAACAGAGATACGGATTCGAGAGGTGGCTCGTACGGATTATATAGGTGGCTCCCATAATAGTGTAGCACTTATCTCCGCACAGCAATTTGCTTCGCATAGAACAGAGGTCAATAAATTCATGACAACAGAGGGCCACAAAGTGACCAAACAGAAGCCGATAGTTATTTAAGTCCCCCAAGGCGTGGGACTCTCATGGTGGTACTTACAAAACATAATTGTTTATAAGGTTATAGTCAAATATTCTTTAAAATATAAACAAACATATCCATGAATTTCATTTTAACAAATAGAGTTCAAAAATTAATCCACATAACTGAAATATTTATAAAAATAACTTATATTAATATAACTAATAAAATATAACTCGTATAAAATAAATATAGTAAGTCAAAACATACGTAAAATATATTATGATAATTCAAGGTATAATATAACTCATCTTAACTTTAATACCTCATTCTTTCTTTCCACTACCAAAGACCCTCTCGACTTCCATTATTGTTTCCTTTCTTTTCTTCATTTCTTTTTCTTCTCCTTCATATCTTTCTTTCTTTCTTTTCCTTTTCTTTTCGCCCAGTTCCTCCCTATTTATAGGGAGATGAGAGCATTACGTTGCCGTGCGAATCTTCCCCAGATTCGATAATAAATTATAGATTCATTCTTATCTTTAATAAATATCTAAGGTAATTATACTTTGGCCCAATTTTCTAATATAATTATATAAATTAATTAATTTCTAATTAAATTATACTTTATCGTATATCAAGAGTAAATTAATTATTTATTTTACTACCACATTCATTATTATTATTATTATTATTATTTATCTATTATTAGTTATTTATACTTTGACCCCTAATTTTTTTTACTAATTATATTATTTTACAAAATTACACGTAATAATACAAAATCAACCGTATATTTTCCTAACTGTGATTAAATAATATTAGTATAAATTTTACAGAATAATTAAAAATTTGGGTTGTTACACACTCTCTCTCTCTCTCTACAGTTCACTCGCATCACCTCTCGTCGCCGCAAATCCGCCAAGCTCCTCCACCACCACAAGCTCGACCTCACTCCGATCGTCTCCAAGGAAATCTAGGAGATTGTCTACGGCGCCGCACTAGATCACCGCCCAATCACCATGCTGGAGATCCAGATCGATATCGTCAAGGCCGAGCACAAGGTCGTCTTCTCCGATCGACCGTTGAGCGGTGAGAGCCGAGCGACGAGCGGCAATGACACAACGTCGTTTGGAGGTGGCGGTTTGATGCCGAAGGTGTCGCATCTAGAGTGGGGGCTGTAGTACACGTTGAGGGAACTTGAGGCGGCTACAAATGGCTTGTCTGATGAGAATGTGATCGGTAAAGGTGGTTATGGTATCGTCTCTAGTGTTGTATTGGCTGATAAAACTCGTGTTGTTGTGAAGAATCTTTTGAATAATAGGTATTTATTTGCTTAATTCAACTTCAATTTTGCAATTGGGGGTCTTTGAATGTCAATTTGAATGTTCAATGCTTATATAATATTAGAAAATAAGATGAAAACGATATATGATCAACGATTTCTATGTGGGTTTGTGACTGTGTAGCTTTGATTCTTTTCTTTTGATGGTTGTGTTTGTTCTTTTTATGCAAAACTTGTTGTAAAAGTGACTTAATTCTGAAGAAGATAGCTTCTTTTTCTTTTCAAATTGTTCCTGTTCGGAATCAAATCACTGAATTGGTTGTTTTAGGGTTAGAATTTTGAAAAAAAGAGCTGTCTTTTGAGAGAGAGAAAGGATATCAGGTTAAGAGAAATGGCATTGTTGTGGCCGGAAATGAGGTTTTCCGGCGAGAAGTGGTTGTTTCCGACAACAGGAGTTGGAGAGTGAGTGAACTATAGAGAGAGAGTGTGTGTGTAATCTTTTTTTCTTTTTTTTTTTGTGAAATTACTAACCAAAATGACGTCGTTCTAATTAATTTTATTTTGAGCCATTGAATCTTTCACTTTAAGAGATGACTTCAGAAATCTCATTGTAGAGGATCCTGATACTTTCTCCACTCCCTACTCTCTCTTGGATCCCGAGATATTTTCTTCTCCATTTTTCATTTTATTATTTATTTATTTATTGTTTTAATTATTTTTACAACCATTTTTTTAAACTTTTCAAACCTATCTCTCCCAGTAAGGCCAACTCTGAATTTTTTGAGCTCAAAACGAAGTTTTAACGTGAGACTTTTTATATATATTTTTAAAAAATAATAATTGTGTCTAATTTTTTATTTTTTATATTTGACAATATTTGTGAAAATGTGACTTCTCGTACACATCTATTAAAATATATATTAAAGTTCACAATTAGAAAAATGATTAAAATAATCTAAATTAAAATATTAAATAAAAAATAACTAAACTGTAACAAAAATCACTTAAACACCATTCTTCTTGCATTTTTAACTGTAAAATTACTAATCTGATTTGCATAATTCAACTTATAAGCTAAATCATTTTCGATGAATAAAATTGCTAATCTATTTAATATTTCATTTGACATAATTGAGTAATGGTAAGATCTCCGCTTAAGTCAGGACTCGCACAGCGGGGGAACATTGAACCCACACCAAGTGCTGATTAGACAACTTGAGGTCCAACCTCCTAACCAACAGTGCTTCGCCTAAGAGATTGACCCAAGAGGAGAATTGAACTTGTGACCTTGGGGCTTAAACCCCAAGGCCTTACTACAATGCTACAACCCCTTGGGTTAGTAATGGTAAGATTTAATCAATCTTAATTTGAAAAGAGCAACTCTAGGCTTGGTTTGGAAAGTGGGTTGACTTTTTGACTTTTTGACTTTTTTGGCTATTTTAGCCTGGGCTTAAAAGCTTGGTTTGGGAAGGGCTTTTTGACTTTTTGATTTTTTTGAATTTTTTTGTGAGAGAAGAATGTAATGATTATGGGTTAGATGTGATGTTTTGTTTGTTATGACTAAAATAGCCTATTTTGTTTTTTATGATTAAAATAGCCAAAAAAACCTACAAACCAACTTGTCAAACACAGACTAAGTAGTATAACTAATCATATCCTATACATAATCTATACATTTGAATAATAATTATTCAATAATTTCAATCAATTCACCACGTCAATAAATTTTTTGATTTCTTTCGGTAAAAAACAATTATCTATTAATTTTAATAATTTACTATATCAATCATATATAACTTGATTTGAGCCCCCTAATTCCAGTGATTTTTTTTTTTTTTTTATAAGCTAATACAATAATTAACAAAATTTTAAGATTTTCTTAATCAATTTTCCGTGGCTCAAAGCAACGACTTCGCCGGCTTATGTCAAAAGTTAGCCCGGTCTCCTATCAATTTATTGGGGGTAAGTTACGCTTTTTGAAATTTCTGACAAATATAAAAACCTATTATGTGATTTTAATAATTACAATAACTTTCTCTATTTTACTTGATAATATTAATATTCTTCTATTTTTTTTATTATCATTTGCACACTTCACAAAATCTGTTGATATCATCAAAATTAAATATTAAAATGCCTATAATGCCTTGAAATGTGCTCAACCCATCTATAAAAATGAAGAACAATAAAAATAACTTTTTAAAAATTATTTATTTAAATGAAGAAGAATAAAGATAAAAATAAAATTTTATCTAAATGAAATAACTTTTTTATGTTTATAAAATTTATTAATTTTTGTAATTAATTTCTAGTTTTTGTAAACATAAAAATATATAAATAAATATATACAGATACATTTCCCATCCTCAATTTGTACCCCCATCTCATGTAAATCTGAAAAGGTGGGGAAAGGGAGAACAGTCATTTTCTACATAAGCTTGGACTGGAGATTGCGCACAATCATCTGAATCTGATCTTTGTCAGTGGGCCTAGTGATCATCATTGAGGCCTTGACCCTCCACTGGGTTACAAAGTCAGAAAAACTCTCCTTAGGCTCCTGTCTGTCATCTCTAGCTCATGGGTTGTGTTCTCGATCTGTGTATTATAGGAGTACTGAGCGACAAAAGCCTCGGCCATCTCATCCTAATTCCTCTTAACATCATCTTCCAATTTTGCGTACTAGATGGCCGCCACACCCGACAGGGTCCGGCCAAATAAGGAAAGCTTTTGTAGTCTGGTGAGGCCCATCAGCCTTAATATGTCTGAAAACAACTGCAGATGTACCATAAGATCGCCGGACACGTCAAAGCGGTCAATGTGTGGCATCTTAAATCTGTCCGGCAGCGTCACGGCTGCGTCAGTATACCCGTCCTCAATGTCTGGGATGGACTTTACCCCTTGGGATTTCTTGAACAACTTTTCAAGCTTGCTTAACTTCAACGCTGTAGGGTCCACCTCGAACTCAAAGGAAGAGTCTGGTTGATTGATAGGCGTAGGTGCCTTAGATAGTTGAGGTAGAATCGGGGGCGGAGCCGGCCCTGTTAGGATGTCTGTGTCCTCCTGGATATTCTGGACATTTGGTGTCTCCCCGGGTAGTGGGACCCTTGGTGGGGGAGGAGCTTGATGTGAGGCTGATGCTCCAGCTTGCTGCTGTAGCCAGGTAATTAGCTCTGCCTGTTGGGTCATGACCACAGCCTGCTGTTTGGCAAATTCTGCTTGACAAGCAACGTCCTCTTGCATGAGTTTCATACTTTGTTGGAGTTGACGCATCATTTCCTCCATTCCTACCATGTTCTGTTGTTCCAGCTGACTGACTGGTATATCTATCTCTGTGGTAAAAACTGAAGCCTCAACCTGACTATCCACTGACGGGGTAGACCACTGTTCTGGCAACCACTGCTCGAATACACTGCGTCTTCTCGACCTCTGTCTGATAACCGGGAGTAAGGAATAAAACACTGGTTGTCCGTTGACCAGATCCTCAGATCGATTGAGTCGGTGACCTCTAGTCCAAAGTGCTTGGGGAATATCTGCTTGGTCTGAAGCAATTGTGCTAAACTACCCCCTAGCAAAAAGATAAATAGATCAATAATAAGGAAATAAACAACCAGACAAACAGACAGCATAACAGCATAAACAAACACACAACACATAGTTAGGCATCACAACACACAATTGATAAGCTGAATAGACTGTTCTCAAACGCTGATCATTGTTCCCAAATCACTGCCCCCAAAACTGAATCTGATACCCGTAGATAACTGATTCCCAAAATACTGAACTGGTGCCCGCAGGCCTGATACCCAAACTTGTAAACTGATACATGCATTCCTATAGAGACGCCTGGGGGAAAATCCTCCATGTTTTGTTCATCTTGGGCTTACTACAGTAGCGGACTCAAATGTCACGGTTCTGAATCTAATCTCGCAAAGTGCAATGCAAGAATGATAAATCACCAAAGAGTCCAAATCCAGCAAATCGTTTTGGAAAACAGATTTTTAAGAAAGAAGTGCCAAACATGGATTGCTTTGCCAGATACAGAGTCGCCGCCTAAATATTTTATTTTGGGAAAATTTAGGAAACCCTGACTCGTTGCCTAAGGCCACGTGTCTGTCATCACCAAAGTTGCCTCGGCTCGGGAACTTGGGTACGATTGGGGAAGGTCATCTATGAGCACCCCTGCTCGCTCGATCAAAGATCGGCCTGTACTAAGCATGATATCTTGTTTTTGAAAACACATGTGCTTTTATTCTGGTTATTAGCCTAGAATTACTATATGATGCGCACAACACACAAGTATAGACTAGATCGCCTAAATTGGAACAAAACAACTCATGTTTGTTTGAAAATGGTTTGATGATGCTACTCGCAAGTAGGCGAAGACGTGGATTTGCCACCCTCGGGTGGGCTTAGAAAACATGATTTTGCCACGTGCAAGTGGGCTTAAAACTTGCATTTTGATGAATTGTTCCAATTCAAGTAACCCAACCTTCACCCATAGGCAGTCAGGTAGTTATATCACATAAGCAAATAGCCTCATGGCAAGCATGCTATCATGGCAACACTCACACACATGCAAGGATGCTAAAGCATAAAAGCTTACCGAGTACTCCAAGCCAAAGAAGGAAACTGATTAGAAATCATGCTTAAATCTTAACTATACTGAAATGCCTAATGCAACACATACAAAAATGCAACTAGAAATAGGCTCAGTTGTCCTAAGATGGAATATGAAATGCAACATTTGATACATATATTCAACTTGGAATTGAAATACAATGCGGTTAGTATAATGCGCCGAGCCCGGTGCATGCAAGACAGATGAATAAATGCAAACATGCGAGCATAAGTATGCTAATTTAAACATGCCCTAAACTAACCATCATAAGCTGGTAAACAAAAAGGAGAAAGACGTGGGGTTGGAAGACGTGCATCACACACATGCACACTTATTACAACAATTGGCCCTCTCTCGGAGGGTCCGAATAAATAATACAACACCAACTAGTTAATCTAAGCTAATTTAATTAAGCCAGTTATTACATAACCAAAATGAATAATAAATTACAGCTAATTATTACACAACTCTAATTAATTAACAAACTAGCTAAGTAAACAAATAAACTAGCATGCAAACTACATGAATGTGGACTGCCTCAGCTCTGCCTTGAATGATACACGGTGCATGCATGCTCGAGTCGCCTCGTTGGGAAATCCATCGCGATGTCCCGACTTGCCTTTATTTGCAATTGATTTCAGAACACTGCACGAAGCTCCAGAAGGCTGAAACTCCACCCTGGGAATCTGTGGGAGGGCCACCAACCAGCCATGGACCTTGGAGACCACCCACCGACCAGTTTTTGTGAGAAAAACTAGCAGGGGTGGTCGGCCTGCCAGAAAACTGGTCGGCTGACCAGTTTCTGCCTCTGGTTCTGGTTGTTTGCAACAAGGAACAAGATAGGGGCATGACAAGGTATTTTCAACATATGTGTGCTCGACCACTCTCCCCATCATTGTACAAGCTCAATGGAGTGTAGGTCTCGATCCTCGGGCCACCAATCACGCATCTCGATGCATGATGGCTGAGGAGTCGGATTGCACGACTCAAGGTGAAATGAATGCACATAAAAACACATAAACGCCTAAACTCCATCATGTGTTAGTCAAGAGTGTCGGCGACCGAGAATCAAGGCATGTTTCGTCACTTTGAGTACGAAACGTCCCTTGTTTCCCGTGTTTGGACTAAACCCTACTCCAAACACAATGCAACAAACAATGTATGGACAAATGCAACTCTAGCATGCAATCTAAATGCAATGCAACTAAGTGATGCGAAGATGCACGGAATGACATGCAAGCATGCAAATGGCATACACAATGCTATGAACTAGTCAATGGCATACTCAATGCACATGGATTATGTGGCATGCATGCACAATGCACTAACATACGCAATGTTATGAACGAGGCATACGCAATGCAATGATCGAGCATGCGACAACATGGATATGGCATACATAATACAAGATGGACTTAAACTAAAATGAATGGGCCACAGCCACACTCAAATCAGTGGCCATACATGATGAAAATGAAGCAACAACACACATGCAAACATGCACAAATGCAGGGGACCAAACCTAAGGCACAAAGTGCAACTCCACCAAAGCATGGTAAGCATGAAATATTGCATACAATCACATATTTTCCAGCTCTGAAATGACATGCAAGATGGTCCCGAATCATGCAAACACCTCACACAATGCATGCTAGATGGCCCAAATACCGAAACTAGTGAAGTGGATTACACTATAGGCATGCAAAGTAATACTCAAATGGCTAAACCAGCCCCAAATAGTCCCTGTCCAGGCCAAAACAGTAGCAAATATGGACTAAAATGATGGCTCGCAAAGCATGGAAATGAAGCTCATGCAATGGTCCAAAAATGAGGTATTCATGCACAACTCTCAAACACACTTAAAGAGTGGAAAACATGGGAATATGGCATACATATAAACTCTGAAATATGATTCACAATGATGCCAAAACATGGAAACACCTCAAAATATGCATGCAATAGGCTTCAAAACTCAAAGCTAGGCAAGGGTATTGAACAACAACCATGCATAGCAAACAACATTCGACCATGAGGCTGAAAAACAGAGCTAAGGAAGTCCAAAACATGCACAAAATCAGTTTAAGGCATGGCCAAAAAGTGCTAGAATCAAAGGCCAAAATAGCATGCAATGTAAGCTAGTAAAGAGGGTTTTGCACTACAAGCATGTGAGGCAATCAAGAGGCAACTAAACCAGAAAAATTCAGAGGTATTACATGCCAAATAAAGCCCAAAAACCAACTTAAACACGGTTAATTCAAGCAAGAATGAGATGCTCCTTTGATATGCTGTGAAGACGCTTATTCTACACATACAAGATGGACATCCAACATGGCAAAAAAAGCTCTAGAAAGAGCCTATGAAGGTCCTAAAACTCACCAAAAATGTCCTGAAACATGGCTTGGAAGCATGCAAATAAGGGCTCCTTTGTAAGGCCAAAAATGCTAGAAAACAAAACAAGGAGAGAGAGGGTCACCCCTCTCTGATTTTGGGGCTCAAAACAGCATGGTAGCCACTAAAAATCCACTGGATTTCAGTGGCTAAAAGGCCAAACAAAGGCTAACACAAATGCTCTAAGGCATGACTCAAAACAAGGTTAAATGAGGCATGCAAGGGGATAGATGACCCCCAACGGAAAAATGATCTTAAACAAACATGTTAAGGGCCTTAAAATAAGACTTTTTTTAGTTTACACCAAAGCTCAAATATGCATTCAAATAAGGCTAAGAGATGGATCAAGATAAAGTTTAAAAAAGGGAAAAAGGAGTTACCCTTGTAGCTCTGCAAAACCAACAACTTCTCCAGCCCAAAACCAACTCTTTGAGACCTTTCAAGACCCCCCAAGAACCTTAGAACAATGGTGGAGGTGTGTGGCTATGAGGTGATGTGGAAAAGGGTAAGAGCCATACACTTTCTAAGCCTAAAATGTAGAGATATAGACAGATATATTGTATGAGCCTTAGCAAATTTTTTGAACCCCCTACAAGGAAAGGGAGCCCTTCCTTTATAGACAAGAGGGACTAAAGATTCTCCTAGAAGCTTCAAACCAAGGGCAAACATCCTTCATACACGTGTATGGAGAATGCAGTCTGTGCCTCCCAGCTGGCACAGCTGGAATCAACTCACTGAGACAGAACTGAGGGAGGCAGGCCAACCAGTTCAAAAGGGTCAAACCAATGAATGGTGGTTGGTAGCCCCATTTGGTGGTCTCCACAAGAAATGCAAGCAAGTGGTATGGTGGGAGACCAACAATTGTGGCCAAAAAATGAGGGAGACCAGTTACATGACAAGAAAATCGGCCGGCGGGGGAAAAGTGGTCTCCAAGGAGAAAAGGTGGTCTCCCACCCTTGTACCACCTTCCAAATAATGAAAATAGGGTGCATGCCAAAAATGAACCAAGACGGATGCAAAATGAGGGTTCGGGAGCCAAAACACGTAGCCGAGTGCCCCGAAAACTGACTGTTAAGCATCGAAAGTGGCGTACGACCACGAAGGTGGTCTCCCGGGCCACAGTGTCCCTCTAGAGAGAGGAAACAAGGTGTGTGCCAAAACCCAGAGCAAACGGAGAAAGTTAAGCGGTCCCGAACCGAGGCGCACGGCCGACGGCTCCGAAAATTAGAAACTGGTCTGCAGGCGGGAACAGTGGTCTATGACCACGAAAAGTAGCCTACGGCCATTGACAGATAGTCTACGAGACCTCTCCCTCCTTTTGGGAGGAGAAAATAGAACCTGGTTGGCAAACCGAGGCAAAGCACAAAAGAGTCCCGAAGTCCAGAGGCAAGGCTCTCAGCCGAGACTCCGTAACCTCAGAACGAGCACAACATGCGCAATCACCGAGCACTCAATCGATGATGTCTGAGTCTTAAGGTCAGCCAAAAATGGGGTGTCTACAAATGGGTACATTGGGGATACACCAAGCTATGACACATTTGTGGAGATACGTTTAATTAGCAGAGAGTTTTGATTTATTTGAAATTGCAAATCCTTTACTTGATGTGCTAGAAATGAGAGACGTATTATTTAATGATGAAATTGATGGAAGTGAAAAATAAAGTTTCAAGTTTCCAAATTTTGCAATGAAATTTTGTTTTGTAATTTTTCCTATTTAATGGCATTAAAATAGCTTATTGATTTCGCTTTGGAATTGGTATTGTTGAATTAAGATTTCTTTTTTGGTTTTGTAATATCTCCTTTTAGCTTTGGTATTGAAACTTTGATTGGTAGGTTGAATATCAACCTATAAATTATAAAAAAATAAAACATTGATTGACGTACCCCAGACATATCCGTATCCTATTTTTTTAGGTATTGCTTTATCGGCATGCCCGTAACGTTTCCGTACTAGTATCCGTACCGCACTTGTGCTTCATAAGTGGTCAGGCAATGTAATATCCCTTAATTTTGCAAATAATAAATTTAATAATTTTAACTAGTAGTTCGTGTTAACAATGATTACTTTGTTAATGGTCATAAATGTGTACATTTTGCCATATGCTTTTGGAAAAGAATTGAAATTCTCTTTTGCACATATTTGACATGGTATATTTGCAGCATTTAAACTGTCCGGCTCAAATTTGACTTAATGGTGTGATAGTATATGTTAGCTAGTTTAGTGGGTTTATGGTCACATTGATCCTTGTGTAAATAAGAGAAATCATAAGGGCATTATCGTAATTCTGATGGTTAACCCTTGCACTTAAATAGTGGCTAGGGTTATTTTATGTATCCTCTTATGTTGAGAAATTGCAAAGAGATAGAAGGGGGATTAGTAATCCCTTAGTATTAGTAAGGAAGAGGAAGGGGGATTGATAAGGAGGAGGTAGAGATGGTATTAGAAAAATAGTGAGGGGATTAGAATTTTTTTTTTTTTTATATATATTGAATTTTTTTTTAAAATATAATGTTTAATTTTTTATATTTTTTTATTTGTTTTATTATTTTATATTAAAATAATTTAACAATTCCTCACTATTAATCCTCTCACTATCAATCCCTTCCATTCTATCTCTGAAAACAAACGGGGCCTGAGGGAGATCGGGGCGGTGGTTTTGTGGGCTTGAGAGAGAGAGAGAGAGCTGGTTTTTGACCTTGAGGGTGGAGCCACCAGCAGCGATCATGGAGGCGCAGCCATGGGAAACGAAGAGCAGTGGCAGTGCATGAGAAAGTAGGTCAACAGCTATAGTGAGAGAAGCTTTCCAGTGACTTTTGGGGCTTTTGACGGTTTCCTGCATATCCATAGGTAGGGTGAAGGAATCAACCCAAACGCCTTTTCTTGGCACATATACATATGATTTTGGTATATATATGTGTGTGTGTCTATAGATTGTATCAATTATTGTGTCTATAGATGGTTTACAAACTTGAAATGACTTCAATAAGACAATCATGAATGGATTCATTTATAACAAGAGAGATTTATTGCTGAGTGGAAGAGATAGGGGGGTTCGGTGCTGTGAGTTTCCCTAGTTAACTTTCTTTCTATTTTATTGTGTTGTAGTGTTGTTATAGTTCACATTACTTGGGCATTTTTTTTATATAACTAGAGAGATAAATTTATATGACCTATCATTTTAGGGAAATTCTATGGTGTGTACCATATGCACTGTGTTATGTATTTTTTGGGTGTATGTTATGCATTATTGTAGTAAATATTATATAATTTTCTGGTAGAGTTACGATAATTTGTGGTTCAAAATGCAATGTTATGCATTTTTGTGGTAATGTTGCACATTTGTGGCTAGAAAATGTTTGGATAAACAAATGTGGAATATTACCACAAAAATTTATGACATTAACTTCATTTTTGTACCACAAATTGTTATAACTCTACCTAGAAAATACGTAATATATATCACAAAAATACATAACATGTACCACAAAATGCATAACAAGGTTGCACATGGTACACACCCGTAGCATGGCATAACCCTTCATTTTAACTTTAATTCATCTGGTTAGCAAATTATGGATGTGCCAAGTAAACCACTTGATAATGAGATAGTATGACTTATGTGGAGATGATATTCATTAATTTGTTTGTTTTATTATTTATGTTTTTGGTATAGATGGATAATTGCATTAAAGAAGTCTTGCAAGTTGTATATTGATTAATGGGGTAATTATTTAATAGTTCTAGAGCACCAAGTGGCATTGTTTACATGGTGCTCCAAACCAATCATGTAGTGGTAAATTTTATTAGCAAGACATGGTGGCTCACCTTTATTACGAAGTTGATAATAAAGGTAGTTACGAGATAAAAGATGACATACTTGGTATGTGTTGCGATTTTTTGTTTGTTGGGAGTAACCATGTAGGCAATGCCTAATGCTACTCTAGAAGTATTTATTGTGTTATGCTATATCACAAAAATACATAACATGTACCACAAAATGCATAACAAGGTTGCACATGGTACACACCCGTAGCATGGCATAACCCTTCATTTTAACTTTAATTCATCTGGTTAGCAAATTATGGATGTGCCAAGTAAACCACTTGATAATGAGATAGTATGACTTATGTGGAGATGATATTCATTAATTTGTTTGTTTTATTATTTATGTTTTTGGTATAGATGGATAATTGCATTAAAGAAGTCTTGCAAGTTGTATATTGATTAATGGGGTAATTATTTAATAGTTCTAGAGCACCAAGTGGCATTGTTTACATGGCGCTCCAAACCAATCATGTAGTGGTAAATTTTATTAGCAAGACATCGTGGCTCACCTTTATTACGGAGTTGATAATAAAGGTAGTTACGAGATAAAAGATGACATACTTGGTATGTGTAGCGATTTTTTGTTTGTTGGGAGTAACCATGTAGGCAATGCCTAATGCTAGTCTAGAAGTATTTATTGTTTTATGCTCAATGGGTACATTAGTTAATTGTTACAGCTCCATGTGACAAAAGTCCTCTTTGATTAACCATTTAAATTCATTTTCCTTTGCCTAGTTCTCCCAACAATAAAATGGTTTGGTAGATAATGGCCAAAATTAATTCTTTTAGGGAAAAAAACTGTATCTGTTGCATGGCTTGTTACTTTTATTTATTTATTTTTATGCCATCCCAATTGTAGTTACCTACTTCACTTTATTGAAGTCCATATATCAACAATAATGTTATATTTTATTGCACTATGAAATATTATAATTTTTTAGAAAATGAAAAAAGCATGAAATGGGGGATTTAATTAATAAAAAGAAAACATGAAACTTGAAGGGTAATGAGTTGTCCAACTATCACCATCCCATCCCATCCCAAGCAGGATAATGCGGTGACCAACTAGCAGTCCTTGACTACCAAAGGCCTAACTAGACAAAACAAGAATTGGGGTTTGTTAAGCTGACGCTTTACATTCATTAGTTAATTGAGTCCATTCAGAGCACATAAGTAGATATGAAATGAAATACAAAAACTTTCATTATTTCTTGAGCTTTACGTTGTGTACATAGTTTACAAAATGAGTACACACATCACAAGCTAATATGTACAAGGCTTATTCTATCTATTACAACTTGACTTAGATTACATTACAAAAGCACAAAGTGATACATGAGACACTATTAGCTATTATACAAGTGCAAAACTTCATAAAAAATCTCTCTCTTCCTCAATTTTTCTCCTCTTCATCACCATTCCAAGGATGCCATCTAATACATTGATACAAGAGTATAGAATACTCATTCATGTTGACATAATGACGAGTAACTTTACTAAAAATGGCATGATAGTCTTTGTAAGTGCATTGTGTATGCCATGTTATGTCACGTGCATTGTGTATGCCATTTTAGCCCATAGTATTGCGAATGCTAGGTTGCATGTTAGTCACATTGTGTATGCCATCTCATTGCTTTGTGTTTGGAGTAGGGTTTAGTCTGAACACGGGAAACGAGGGACGTTTCGTACTCCAAGTGACGAAACGTGCCTCGATTCTTGGTCGCTGACACTCTTGACTATCCATGATAGAGTCGTTGGCTTTAGTTGCTTATATGTGCATTCACGTCCCATTGAGTCGTGCAATTCGACTTCTCAGCCATCATGCATCGAGATGTGTGATTGGTGGCACGAGGATCGAGGACTACACTTCCTTGAGCTTGTGCAAGGACGGGGAGAGTGGTCATGCACACATTTGTCGAAAATACATTGCCTTTTTTCTCTCTTGCCTTTGTTGCTGAAAAATCGAAAACCAGAGGTGGAAACTGGTCGACCGACCAGATTTTCTGGCAGGCCGACCACCCTCTTTGGTCCCCACCACAAAGGGTGGTCAGCAGGTGGTCTCCCATGCTAATAACTGGTCGATGGCCTTCCCAAGGTGGAGTTTCAGCCTTCTGGAGCTTCGTGCAAGTTTCTGAGATCAATTGCAAACAAGGGCGAGGCGAGGCATCGCGATGGAATTTACCGACAAGGTGACTCGAGCATGCATACACCCTTCGCCATCCGAAACAGAGCTAAGGCAGTCCATTGTATTTAGTTTGCATGCTAGTTTATTGCTTACTTAGTTAATTTGTTGATTAATTAATGTTGTGTAATAATTAGCTGTAATTTGTTATTTAGCTTAGATTAGCTAGATGGTTTGTACTATTCATTCAGACCCTCCGAGCGAGAGCACAATCGTAATAAGTGTGTGTGTGTGTGATATATGTCTTTCAACCCCACGTCTTTCTCCCTTTTATTTACCAGCTTATGATGGTTAGATTAGGGCATGTTTCAATTAGCATCTATATGTTCGCATGTTTGCATTCATTCATCTGTATTGCATGCACCGGGCTCGGCGCATCATGCTAACTGTATTAATTAGGAAAGGGCACTTAAAGCCCCTAGAACCGAGGCCATTGCCAAATCCACTCCCACCCTCTCATAACCCGGCAAAATACTGCGCATATCACCAACAACACGGTTATGACACCAACCAATGTTTTAGATTGCATCACGAGACTCAGGATCTCGTTGATAACAGGGTGATTATGCCTCCAGAGAAACCCAACGTCACAACTAATCCTCTCCCACCGTACAACCAAGCTCCACCTCCCAAACGCATCAACTTTATCCAGACTGGGGTCGTGTCTTACGATCCTAGCATATATATTATCCCGTCTCACCTACCCAAGCCGGAGGTGCTCCTTCCTGACTGCACTGACTTCTGCATATTGGACATCTCCAGAACCCAACCCGAACTAATGGTGGTAACTGTCGAAGACAGAACAGGGTAGATTTCAGGAGAGAATGGGATTGTTGAGTCAGAATCTGAGGAATCTGGGAGTTTTGCTGAGGAGGTATACAGTCCGAGTGACAACATTCTATCAGTAGGCCAGATTGGGCTAAATGTGGAATTACCGGCAGGAGCAGAGCTTTGTGTGATACGGGGGGATGAATCGGGTCAGAGGATAGATGACTTGGCAGCTGTGGAAGGGGACTTTACTAACCTCCAATTTTTCAATGAACAAGATCCAGAGGGCATAGTAGTCAACTGGTCAAATTTTGAGGAGTCAGCAGAGGTCACCGGGTGGCTTGATGACCTAACAGATGTTGTCGATGAAACTCAGTTGGGACAGGGCCCGGTAGGGGCAAGGATATCAATTGTGGCCGGAAGGGCGGGAGATCAGAATGCATCGCCGAAGAGCGCCGTCACTAAGAATTTCGCTCAGGATCTGGGCATTTTGAATATAGGAATTATAGAGCAGCCAGCTGTACTGACGCAGTTGGAGCAAAAAGGAATCGAAGAGTTTGAGAGAATCCGAAAAGCCAAGGCCCCCGTGGAGACTGAAAGTACTGTGTGCACGAGGATAGAGAATGCTACGAGCATGTGGACAGAAGGTACTGCAAGTACAAGAACAGTGGAACCGAAGCTGGACAAGTGTGTTGGCTGCTGATGGAATGCGGTGGGAGGACGATCTTGCCCACACGGATGAGGATTGGGAGAGTAACCAGCCAGATGATACCTGGTACATCGGCGAAGTCGATCATATGACTAGAAGCGGGCGGTATTTCAAGCCCCCACATCTAGATCAGCCAGAGGCGTCTGGGAAAGATAAGGAGACGGAGAAATAGAAAGAGAAGCAACTCGAAGAAGAGGCTGTACTGAAGCAGTTGAAAAAGATACAGGCAGACATCTCCATCTGGGGACTGCTTATGGCATCGCAAGTGCATCGACAAGCTGTCTTATCGGCCATGGACAAGGCCAAGCTCTCAATAGGCACCATGCCTGAACAGCTGGTAGGCTTAGTTTTTTCGGGAGGGGCTACCCCGATGCTGACTTTCTTCGACAAAGAATTGCCACTTGAGGGTGCGAACCATAACAAACCACTCTATATCTTTGTGGAGTGTAGAAACAAATGGATACCCGTGGTGCTTGTCGACACAGGGTCCGCCATCAATGTGTGCCTGGCAAGGACTGCATATGCAATCGGTTTAAAGACCGCAGACTTTGTGCCGACAGCCCAAGTGATTCGGGCATATGATAACACAAGCAGAGAAGTAATGGGGACAGTGAAAATTCAGACCAAGGTTGGGCCGGGACAGCATGAGGTAGACTTTCACGTCTTAGAAGTTTCTACAACCTTCAATCTACTTTTGGGGCGGCCGTGGTTGCACCAAGTAAAGACAGTTTCGTCCACCTTACATCAGATGGTGAAATACCCTCATGGGAAGGGAGTAGCCATCATTTTTGGAAATTCATCGATCCATCCACCGCCAGAAGTATCTACACCAGTTTTGGAAATTGAGCACGGTATGAAGGATGTGTTCATGTTGGGTTTTACCCTAGCTGAGGCCCGGGTCGTGCAGAACATCTTAGCTGTTAATGAGGGGGTGTATGTTAGCGCACAATCAGTATACCTCATGAACAAGCTTCAACACATCCCCGGGATGGGATTGGGAAAGAGCGGCTGAAAGGGCGTTACAGCGTTGGCCGAAGTACCACACAACCCGCATACCTATGGCTTGGGTTATCTGCCCACCAAAGAGGATTGGGTAAGGAAAGGTAAGGAGATGGCTGGGAGAGCCAGAGCAAAGAAGGCAAGGAAGCCATATGAGTTAATGCACCGACCCATCCAGGGTACCCTAAACGGACGCTTTGTCTGGAAAGGGGAGGACTTTCCATTTTGTGGCTTTCCAGAACCATGGTTGAACGAGGAGAGGAAGCGCGTGCCAGGGTTTGAGATCTTCTTCGACCTACAGTTATCTGGGGATGACATTGCCGAAGAGCAGATAGACCCATTAGCTGAGGCTGAGCAGAGCAAGAAAGTGGAGTCTGAGGACGCCGAAAGTGCAATGGGGGTAGCGCTGGCGTGTCTACTTTCAGATCCTCCGATCGAACAGAAGTGCTTGGAGGATAACTTCTCGGTATGCGTGATCAGGAATGAAACGGCTGCGGGCCTACCAGCAAACATTTTGGATGCATCTATCGTACCCTCTCTCATTTGGCAGTATGAAGAGGGATTTTTGTCAAGCAGCATCGGGTCAGGTAGTGGGCCGGAATCTAATTCCACTAAGTCTGTTGAGTCGGAATCAGGTTCCAGCTCGACTAAGTCTGAGTCCGGTATTCTAGGGGGTGATAACCTGGATACCACAGTCCTGTCCAGGTCATCTTTTTCTTTCTCTTTTGAGCCTGTTGTAACCGAAGAATCGGACGATTTGGATGTGCTTAATGAGAATGATGTAGCTGTGGTTTCTGAGTACTTTTCTGTGCCCTTGATTTATTGCATTAACTCAGACTTTCAAAATTTTGATGAAAACGACGAGGAAGAAATTCCTCCAGTTTTGCAACGCTTAATTGAACAAGAGCATGAAAGATTTGTACTGAGGAGGACCCGCGGCTGGTCCAGATCACTACTGTGAATATTGGTACTGAGGAGGACCCGCGGCTGGTCTAGATCAGGTCCACGTCGTCTTCGGAGGAACGCGAGCGCTTAGTCGCTTTATTAAAAGATTTCAAAGATGTTTTCGCGTGGTCCTACGAAGACATGCTTGGAATTGATCCTGAGATTGTACAGCACTGGATCCCTCTTGACCTCGAGGCCCGACCCGTTAAACAAAAACTCAGAAGGATCTGCCCGGACTAGGCTCTCAAGATTAAGGAAGAGGTTACCAAGCAAATCGACGCAGGTTTCCTGTTGGTATGCGAATACCCAACTTGGTTGGCCAACATCGTTCTGGTGCCGAAGAAGGATGGTAGGATCCAGGTATGTGTGGATTTCAGGGATTTGAATAGAGCTAGTCTGAAGGACGACTTCCCCTTGCCGCATATCGATGAGTTAGTGGACTTCACAGCGAGGCATGCTTTGCTTTCGTTCATGGATGGTTTTTCGGGCTACAACCAGATAGTGATGGCACCTGAAGACCGAGAAAAGACCGCATTCACCACCCCGTGGGGGACCTATTGCTACAGGGTAATGCCATTTGGGCTGAAGAACGCTGAAGCTACATATCAACGGGCCGCGACCACAATATTGCACGACATGATCCGTAAAGAGGTTGAATATGGTCGACATGATTGTCAAGTCCAAGAAAAGAGAGGGCCACTACACCGCCTTGCAAAAGTTCTTTCAAAGGATCAGAGAATTTCAGTTGCGGCTGACTCCTCAGAAGTGTACGTTTGGTGTTATAGCAGGGAAAATGTTAGGGTTTCTGATTACACAAAGAGGTATCGAAGTTGACCCTTCCAAAATCAAGGCCATCCTAGAAATACCACCACCAAGGACCGAAAAGGAGGTGCGAGGCTTTCTAGGTAAAGTGCAATTTGTAAGACGGTTTATCTCAAAATTAACCCTGACTCCTCAGAAGTGTACGTTTGGTGTTATAGCAGGGAAAATGTTAGGGTTTCTGATTACACAGAGAGTTATCGAAGTTGACCCTTCCAAAATCAAGGCCATCCTAGAAATACCACCACCAAGGACTGAAAAGGAGGTGCGAGGCTTTCTAGGTAAAGTGCAATTCGTAAGACGGTTTATCTCAAAATTAACCTTGACTTGTGAACCACTTTTTGGCCTCCTGAAGAAAGGAAAGAAATTCCAATGGGATGGCCGATGCCAAGCTGCTTTTGAACAGATCAAGGAATGCTTACAGAACCCACCTATGCTGTCACCACCTGAGCCGGGGAAGCCGTTGATTTTGTATCTTTCAGTGATTGAGACCACAATGGGCTGCATGCTCGCGCAAGAGTCTGAAGACAAGGTGGAGATGGCTATCTACTATCTGAGCAAGAAGATGTTGGAGTATGAAACTCGCTACACACCATTGGAAAAAGGTTGCTTTGCCTTGGTATGGGCTACCAGGAAACTGCGGCACTACCTGTTAGCTCACTCTGTAATGCTGGTTTCAAGATTAGATCCCATCAAATATCTCTTCGAGAAACCGGCACTTACAGGTAGGCTAGCTCGTTGGTTGCTGTTGCTTTCCGAATTCGATCTAAAATATGTAACACGCAAGTCAGTCAAGGCAAGAGCAGTGGCAGAGTTCTTAGCCAATCATCCAGTTGAAGGAGGTGAAGCAGTTGAGTACTTATTCCCAGATGAGGCCATTTTGCATATCGAAGATGAGTTTTGGACGATGTACTTTGACGGAACGTCGAACCAGTATGGGTATGGGATAGGGGTGTTGCTGATAGCACCCGACAATTCCCGTATCCCTTTAGCATTTAAACTTTTGATTCAAAGTCTCGAACAATGAAGCAGAGTACGAAGCATGCATTGCTGGTTTAGAACTGGCCCTGGAACTAGGGGCAAGATGGTTGGACGTCATTGGGGACTCGAACCTTGTCATATCCCAAGCTAAGGGGGATTGGAAGGTCAAAGAAGAAAAGATGATAATGTACCACTAGACCTTGGACCTGCTGATTCCTTGGTTTGAGAAGCTAAACTTCACTCATCTACTAAGAGAAAAAATAGGTTCGCAAATTCACTAGCAACTCTATCTTCCATGATAGACATCCCGTTTGGAGTTCGGATGCGTTCAGTCATTATCGACCAGAAATTTGTGCCGGCTTACAAGTCGATTGCTGCTATAGATGAGGTTCAAGATGAGAACCCCTGGTATTATGATATTTGGAATTTCTTAGAGAAGGAAGCATATCCACCAAGGGTAAATGCCAAGGATAAAAGGGCAATCAGAAGAATGGCCGTTTAGTTCATCATCTGCAAAGGTAAATTGTATAAGAAAGGCCATCTAGGAATGAATAAGCTGTGTGTTGAAGCTGAAGAATCAAAACTGTAACAACCCTCATACTGTTTACCGATTAATGACTGATTGATTACAGATAACCATCGATTACCGTTAAACTGAATTGATTATGACTGATAATTGAACTGACTGACTGAAAATTGGAACTGAATTGACTGAGTATGTACGTTTGAATTGCATTCTATCTGTTGATTGTTTATTTGATCTGTTCGTATTTTAGTGTTTAAACTGCTAATTGAAGGCCTTATCGGCGGCTGAATCCGGAATTGATTAATGTTTTATGATCGTCATAATTAATTTGATTTTGTGGTATAATTGCCTGAAAACTGATTAGGTGTGAGTAAATTAGATTAATTGTTGATCAATTGCGTAGTTGGACTTATTTACCGAACTAGCCTCGTAGTGGCCCACTACCTCAAACCTTTTGAGCCTTATTACACCTAATGCATTTGATTAAAACAACATTTCATCAGCCTTTGTGTTGCCTCAACCGACCAAGAAGAGAGTTAGAGAGAGAGAGAATTGTTCTTGTTGATTTAGCTTGAGATCTTGAAGAATTGAAGGAGTTTTGTACAATTGAGCTTCCCTATCCTAACATATAAGTTCTAGGTAAGGAATTCAACCCCTCTTTGTTGTGTTTAAGCTTATTCATGCAAGATTCTTGAGCCTCTAGTGATTTAAGTCTAGAATTGGTTCATTGTTGTTGATTTGAAGCTCATTTCATGCATGCATGTTGTAATATAGATGTTTGAGTTGTTTCATGGCAAAAGGGTACATGCATGTTCATAATTATGTTTAAGTCCATGATTTCACCATGTTTTGAAAAGATTGGCTCCTTAGAGCATCAAATTGGAGCTTCGAATTGATTTGAATTCATGCATGTTTGCATGTTCACTATGTTCATGAAAATTGGTTGAAATTGAGTTGGATTAAACACCCCATGCATGTTTGCATGTTCATATGGTCCATTAATTGAGTTTGAATTAAACACCCTTGGGCTTTGATTTCTCAAATTGAGCTTTGAACCATGTTATTCTATGTGTTTATAAATGTTTTCCAGAAAATGGGCCCAAGAGGATTGGTTTTGATGCATTTAAACTTGGTTTTGGCTTGGAGGTGCAATCTGGGTTTTCCAGATTTCGCACTTCCGCTCGAGCGGGGAAAGTTACGCTCGAGCGTGGAATCCGAGCAACCAGCATCTCTCTGCACTGTTTTGCAGTCCGCTCGAGCGGAGGATTGGGCGCTCGAGCGGAGTCATGTCTCAAGCTCGAGCGGGCGTCGAGCGGAGATTTCACCCATCCAGTACTTTTACAGTACGCTCGAGCGGGAAAGTTTACGCTCGAGCGTGTACCTTTGTTGCATGTCTGCTCGAGCGGGGAAACATGCGCTCGAGCGGGACTTTGTTTTTCTGAAAACTCTGAGACTATTTTCTGATCACATCTTTGCATCCTCATCCCATTCTAGGCATTCTTAGACCTAGTTTAAGGCATCTTATTGAGGATATAGATGTAGAACACACCGAGGCAAATTAGGGATTAAGTTGTTATTTTTCCCAACGGTGTAGCTTAGTGTGTGTTCAACCTGTGAACTGTGTAGGGCTGGCGACTGGGGAGACACGCTCTAGCATACTGTAGCCCAAACTCTGTGAGTAACAATTGTGTAAAGATATGTTCAAATGATTATCTTCTGAATACTGAACTGCACTGTTTACTGAATTGATATTGTTTACTGAATGAATGTATGTCCTATCTTCTGAACTGTATTGTGGCATCCTTAGCACCTATTGTTTACTGTTACTGTTACAGATACTGTTACAGAGATCTCTGTCAGTTCCCTCGGGGAGCCACTACTGTTTACTGACTGATGGCCATCATTACTATTCGGTCTTT
>NW_021024685.1:477689-501777 GCF_004153795.1 Camellia sinensis
GCGTATCAGTGCAGTTTGGGGGAAGACTACAATGGGAATGCCAGTGCATCAGTGAGAATATGGTAGTGCGGTGCACAACAGATTTAGTAGTGAAATGCATGCTGAAATGAGGGAAATTACCTGAATACCATGGAGACCAAGCAGCATCTCTCTCCTCTGCACCATGTCCATCAGAGAAGCAACTAGTTCGACAAGGCTCTCTGTATACTCTGGGGGTGCCTACAAGTGCATTTGAATGATCAATATCTCGAATGATCAATATTTGAAATGGAAAATATGGGGTGCAAATTGTAAAGTGTGGTCCATACTTGAGGTGCGCCTTGAACTCTGACATACCCGTGCCCTGCCTCTGCCGGCTCGATCGGAATCTGGTAAGTTGTCCCGGTCGGTCGCCAACATGTGAGCAGATCGGGAATCTCCGGCCAACTGGTCATCTGCCCAACTCAAGGGGTCCCTTTGATATCAACCTCGGCCTCCTGAGCAGCTTCACTCGCCATGGGAATACCGGCTGCCTCGCTTGCGCGAATGCCCATCAAAGAAGGCATGAGGTAAGTCTGGATGAACGTCACATAGTCGTCCTCCACTCTGAAGAAGTCAGCGTCTAGGCCCACCATGAACTTGATAATCTTCTCAACCGATAAGCTATCTGCTATACTCATGGACGTTGGGGGTGGCATGGGAATAACCAGATCAGACGAGCCCACGGTCTGACGTATAAACCACTCACTTAGAAACTAGGCCCGACAGACTAGGCCCTCCAGCAAAATTCAGAAGCGGGATATGGCCTAGGCCCCATTGGGTATCTCATTCTCATTTCGCCCAAGGCTGTCATGTGATCTGCGGATAACCAATGCATAAGCCGATTAGAAATCATAAATGTGCAAGATGAATCAAAGATGAAAACATGGAGAACTGAGAGTTCTGAATTACCTCGGTCGTCTGCACTATGTCAAAAAACTGCCGCAAGTAAGGCAAAGTCTCCCGGGCCCTCGGCTAGTACTGGCCCTCGAATACGAGCGAGTAAGAAATCGTGAGAGGCACCTCCACCTCAAGCTCCGGGGCTAGCGTCGGAAAATACGCGAAAACCCATAGCTGTGGAAAACAGGACAATATCCATCAGAATACAGAATGCTGAGTGCAGAATGTGAATGCAGAATGTACAGAGAACGCAGAATGCTGAGAGCAGAATGCAAAGTACAAAATATAAAGTGTATCGTGTGTGCAGTGTACAGGTAATGAAAAGTAGAAATATAAATCAAGAGGGCAGAAAGTACCTCCCAGGCTCTCCAATAGCCGCCAACTATGTTCTCCCTTCCGCGGGAGGTCATACTCATGTAGCAGTAGAGGGTAGCCAGGCCGGCGCCACCCCAGTCATACCGGCTGACCTGTGATAGGTCTACCAGAGCACTCAGCAGATAGAGTCCAACGGTGTTCCCCCTATCAGAGAACAGAGTGGTCTCGAAAAGGAACATCAAAAATCCCCAAGTGTACTGTGCTATCTCCTCGGGAGTCTCGGGCACAGCCTCCCTGAACTGTGTGGAAAACCAAGTGTACTGGACGCGGCCCGAAGATCTGTCAACCGGTGGGCGAGCTCCCAACAGATAAATCCAGGCAGTCCCCCACTCACCTATATCCTCGTCATAGGGGATCGGCCAGCCTCCTATGTCAAGGCCTGTCAGAACAGCAAAGTCGAACGGGGTTATCGTCATGTCCCCGGTAGCTGAGAAATAGAAGGAGTTGGTGGTGTCCCACCATCTCTCTACGAGGGCGCCCATCAGGGTCCTACTCGCTGGATAACGTGATATCCCCGTGCAGAAGGGTCCGAACCCTTCCTGGTCAACCAGATCACGAACGGCCTCTGGGAGCTCTGCGTACCACTCCCTGGCAATGATCAATCCATATCCTTGTGTAATACGGGAAGATACCTACATTCAGAATGAACACATGTATTCAATTTCAAAATAAAGTATGTGAGCTGTGTGCAAATTAAATCAGATACAATGCCATGAGCTGCGTGTTCAACATAAAGTATTCAGGCTGCGTGTTCAGAAATTCAACAGTTTAGGTTGCGCGTTCAAACTCTCAACCAATGTGTGCTGTGTGTTCACCTCAAAATTCGGGCTGCGTGTTCAGAAATTCAACAATTTGGGCTGCATGTTCAACTCTCAACCAGTTTGAGCTGTGTGTTCAACATCAAGTATTTGGGCTGCGTGTTCAGAAATTCAACAGTTTGGGCTGCGTGTTCAACTCTCAACCAATGTGTGCTGTGTGTTCACCTCAAAATTTGGGTTACGTGTTCAAAAAGTCAAGTGTTTGAGCTGTGTGTTCAGGCTTCAAAAACAGTGGGCTGTGTGTTCATCATCAAAGTGTGATCTGTGTGTTCAACATCAAAGTTTAGGCTGCGTGTTCAAATTTCAAAACAGTGGGCTGTGTGTTCATCTCAAAGTTCGAGCTGTGTGTTTAACATCGAGTGTTTGAACTGTGTGTTCAGACTTCAAAAACAGTGGGCTGTGTGTTCAACATCAAAGTTTAGGCTGCGTGTTCAAATTTGAAAACAGTGGGCTGTGTGTTCATCTCAAAGTTCGAGCTGTGTGTTCAACATCGAGTGTTTGAGCTGTGTGTTCAGACTTCAAAAACAATGGGTTGTGTGTTCATCATCAAAGTGTGAGCTCTGTGTTCAACATCAAAGTTTAGGCTGCGTGTTCAAATTTCAAAACAGTGGGTTGTGTGTTCATCTCAAAGTTCGAGCTGTGTGTTCAACATCAAGTGTTTGAGCTGTGTGTTCAAACTTCAAAAACAGTTGGCTGTGTGTTCGTAATCAACAAGTTTAGGTTGTGTGTTCAGATTTCAAAAAATAGTGGACTGTGTGTTCGTCGTCAAATAGTAGGCTGTGTGTTCATCATCAAAGTGTGAGCTGTGTGTTCAGAAATTTGAGTGCTTGAGTTGCGTGTCAACTTAACAAAATACTGTGCTGTGAGCTGTGTGCTAGAATAAGTAGAAGTATGGTGTGTGAATGCGTTTAGAACGACCAGATAAAAAAATACATAGCAAAAGCATGAAATGCACGAAAAATGCAGAATACATTGCAGAAAATTCAGAAAGTCAAGTTTTTGAGCTATGTGTTCAGGCTTCAAAAACAGTGGGCTGTGTGTTCATCATCAAAGTGTGAGCTGTGTGTTCAACATCAAAGTTTAGGCTGCGTGTTCAAATTTCAAAACAGTAGGCTGTGTGTTCATCTCAAAGTTTGAGCTATGTGTTCAACATCAAGTGTTTGAGCTGTGTGTTCAGACTTCAAAAATAGTGGGCTGCGTGTTCATAATCAACAAGTTTGGGCTGTGTGTTCAGATTTCAAAAAATAGTGGACTGTGTGTTCGCCGTCAAATAGTGGGCTGTGTGTTCATCATCAAAGTGTGAGCTGTGTGTTTAGAAATTTGAGTGCTTGAGTTGCGTGTCAACTTAACAAAATACTGTGCTGTGAGCTGTGTGCTAGAATAAGCAGAAGTATGGTGTGTGAATGCGTTTAGAACGAGCAGATAAAAAAATACATAGCAAAAGCATGAAATGCACGAAAAATGCAGAATACATTGCAGAAAATGTAAAAGTGAAGTACATACCTCTCATGCCTGATAAGAGAGGTGGGACTCTGGTTCCCGCAGTAATAGATCTACAGGTGTTCGCTCATCAAAGTCGGTGAAGTGGTAGAAAACGACCCGAGGAAGGATGTGCGCCGGAGGGTCATACCTCTCGGGAATAAATGGCTGAATCCTCAGAGGTAAAGACATAATGTCTGGCCCACTCCTGGCACCTGGAGGACCTCCGCCCTGAGGAAAATGAACTGCCATTTCGAAAAATCTGCAAAAAGGAGGAAAATGAGCAAAATGAGCCAAAATTGGAAAAAGTCAACAAAAGTCAACTCTCGGGAAATGAAAAAGTCAATAAAAGTCAATTGCCGAGAAAATGTTCCAAATATTGAGACAAAATTACCTCAAGTGGTGAAAATGGGGAAAGAAGCTCCGAAATCAAATTTTAATCAGTCCAAAGTGAAGAAAACTGAAAGATTTCGCGAAATAACTTTGCGTGGGGCATTGGAAAACGCGTATAGAGCGCAGATCTGAGAGGGAAAATGGTCTAGGAAGGAGGAGGAGCTAATTTTGGCCCTGAAGTTGTGAGGAAAAGTGTTTTGGCCAAGTGCATTTAAAGATCCGAATGTAAAAGTACCAAACTGCCCCTGTTTTTGGCTAGGTGGTCGGCCGACCACCTTTTCTGGTAGGCCGACCACCCGCTCTCACCAAACCTGGTCGGTGGCCCTCTTGAGTGGTCTCCCATGCCTCTTTGAGCTCCCTGCAAATTTTGGTGGTGATCGGAATCCCCGGCTCTCGAGAAAGTACAAGGAAAGTGCACTTTCTGGCGCGAAATCCCTCCGTGGGAACTTCAACTCCAACTTTCGATGCGTGTTTCGTCGTCATTCGTCAAAAGCAAGGTGTATCCTTTTTGAGTATGTTGCGACCCCTCCAGGAGGTAAACCGAAGGTCGCGATTGAGTTGTCCTCGTCAAAGCTTGCATTTCTTTACTCAGTGTTTTATTTTAAACATGCTCGTAAAGTCGCACTTATCCAACATTATTATGCATGCCACTCGCATTGTTATGAATATCGCTTACATTGTGGTGCACGTTTCACCAATATTGTCATACCTCCATGCTTAACTTGCGTTGTCATGCACGCTTCTCTTGTATTGCGATGCACTTTCCCATCGGCACCATGTTTGTCTGCGTTCGATGTAGTGTTGAACATGTGTTGCTAACTATGTTGTGCTTGTTAAGTTTCTCTCTTTTGCAAGCACGATATTGTATGTACGGTTCATTTGAAGTTGGTGCGACTAGATGAACCGCGCAGGTATTGTATCTTCTCCGTGTGAGATGTAGCGAGAATTGTGATTCTCTTATATTCTTACTGCATGAAATGTAGTTGTTGCTTTGCATTCTTGCTTAAAACTGTTGCATCTATTGGGAATATTTACTTCATTACAGTTTGCTGCTTTGCATGATCATGAGTTACGTTCGACTTGGTGCATATCATTTTGCATTTTGCCCCCCGCCTGCGGGCATGCCTGCGAGCGCATCTCTTTTATCTTGCCTGTTTGTCTAAGTCTTCGGCCTTGTCAAAAATGGGTCGTCTCTGGGCTTTGACATTCACTTCCGTCACTTATGACTTTCGAGTTCTGTCAAAGAGGGGCAACTGTAGACACCCCATTTTTGACCGACCTTAAGACTCAGACGTCACCAACTGAGCGCTCGGTGATGTTGCATATTGTGCTCGTTCTGAAGTTGCAAAGTCTCGGCTGAGAGCCTTGCCTCCGGGCTTCGGAACCTTTTCGTACCTTACCTCGGTTTGCGAAACAAGTCCTGTTTTCTCTTCCTGAAGGGAGGGAGAGGTTTCATAGACCATCTCTCAGTGGCCGTAGGCTACGTTTCGTGGTTGTAGGCCTTTTTTTTCCCGTTTGGAGACCAGTTTTCGATTTTCAAAGCCGTCGGCTGTGTGCCTCGGTTCGGGACCATTTAACTACCTCCGTTTTCTCTGATTTTTGGCACACACCTTGTTTCCTCTCCTTAGAGGGACACTATTGCCCGGGAGACCACCTTCGTGGTCACACGCCACTTTCGATGCTTAATAGTCAGTTTTCGGGGCCCCCGGCTGCGTGTTTTGGCCCCCGAACCTTCGTTTCACATCAGTGTGGGTTCATTTTTGGCATAGACCCTAGTTTCATTGTTAGGAAGGTGGTATTAGGGTGGGAGACCACCTTTTCTTCTTGGAGACCACCTTTCCCCGGTCAGCCGATTTTCTTGACAGGTAGGTGGTCTCCCTCACTTTTGAGCCACATTTTCTGGTCTCCCATACCACCACTGAGTTGCATTCACCTGGGAGACCACCAATATGGGCTGGCCGACCACCTTTTGAGCTTGACCCTTTTGACCCCTGGTCAGCTGACCCGGGGGCATGGTCGGCCAACCACCTGAACTGGCCGGCCAGCCATCTGTTTTTTCCTCTCTCTGAGTGTGTTCCAGCTGTGCCAGTTGGGAGGCATTTGGTGCATCCTCCATACACGTGTATGGAGGATGTTTGGCCTAGCTTTTAAGCTTCTTTGAGATGCTTTAGACCTTCTCCTCTATAAAGGAAGGGCCTCCCCTCCTTGGCCTTGGTTTAAAATTTTGCTTCAAGGCATACATACACTTCCCTCCTTATTTCTCTCCATTTTAGCTCCAAAGGTCCCTTGTTCTTGCACCATTGCACTACACCTCTTAGCCTAACCTCTCCATCATCCATCCAAGCACCTTGGAGCTCATTTTCAGAGGTTGAAGACTTGCTATCTTGGTCCAGAAGTTGCCGGTTCCTTTGGCTACAAGGGTAACACTCAATTTCCCTCTTTTCGACATTGTTTTGCTTCATAGTTTAGCTCTATTTTCAAGCATATTTAGGCTTTGTCATAAACTGAAAAAAGTCTTTTTTTGATATTCTAAACATGTTTGTTTAAGACCATTTTTCTGTTGGGGGTCATCTACCCCCTTGCATGCTTCATTTCCTCATGTTTTGAGCTATGCTTTAGAGCATTTATGTCGGCCTTGGTTTAGCCTTTTAGCCACTAAAATATAGTGGATTTTCAATGGCTTACATGTGTCTTTGAGCCTCAAAATTAGAGAGGGGTGACCCTCTCACCATTTGTTCTCTTTACTAGCTTTCTTGGCCCTCCAAAGGAGCCCCTATTTGCATGTTTCAAAGTCGTGCTCCAGGCCATTTTTGATGAACTTTGTGACCTGCATGACCTCTTTCCAGAGGTGGTTTTTCCATTTTGTATGTCTATCTTGCATGTGTAGAACAACCCTCTTATTGGCCTTTCAAAGGGACACATCATTCTTGCATGCATTGACTGAGTTTCAGTGGGTTTTTGGGCATTATTTGACATGTTATACTTCTGTTTTTGGCTGGTTTGGTGAGCTCTCATGTGCTTCATATAGTTGTAGTGCAAATCATGGTTCACTAGCTTATTTTGCATGCTTTGTTGACCCTTGATTTTAGCACTTTTTGGCCTTGCCTTAAACTGATTTTGTGCATATTTTGGACTGCCTTAACTCTGTTTTTGGGTCTCATGGTCGAATGACGCTTTTTTTGCATGCTTGTAGTTCAATATCCATGCCTAGCTTTGAGATTTGAGGTCTATTGCATGCATATACTGAGGTGTTTTCATGCTTTGGGATCATTTTGCATCATATTTTAGAGCCTATGTGAATGCCATATCCTCATGTTTTCTCTTCTTTAAGTGTGCTTGAGAGTTGTGCATGAATGCCTTGTTTTCGGACCATTGAATAAGCTTCATTTCCATGCACTTTGAACCATCATTTTGGGCCATTTTCCCATTGTTTCAGACCTTCCTAGGGTTTATTTGGGGTTGGTTTTTCCATTCATGCATTGCTTTGTGTACCTATAGTGTAACGCACTTCACTAGTTTCGGTATTCGGGCCATCTAGCATGCATTGGGTAACATATTTGCTTGATTCGGGACCATTGTACATCATGTTTCAAAGCTGGAAAATGTATGCTTGTATGCCATATTTCATCATTTGCCATGCTTAGTTAGAGTTGCATGTTGTGCCTTAGGATCGGTTCATTGCATTCGTGCATGCTTGCATGTATTTCGGTTGTCTCATTTTCATCATATGGCCACTGATGTGAGTGTGGCTAAGGTCCACTCATATTGGTGTAAGTCCATCTTGCATTTGTATATGCCATTTAGTTCATGTGCACATGATAGTCTTCGTAAGTGCATTGTGTATGCCATGTTACGTCACGTGCATTGTGTATGCTATTTTAGCCCATAGCATTGCATATGCTAGGTTGCATGTTAGTCGCATTGTGTATGCCATCTCATTGCTTCGTGTTTGGAGTAGGGTTTAGTCTAAACACGGGAAACGAGGGACGTTTCGTACTCCAAGTGACGAAACGTGCCTCAATTCTTGGTCACCAACACTCTTGACTATCCATGATAGAGTCGTTGGCTTTAGTTGTTTATATGTGCATTCATGTCTCATTGAGTCGTGCAATTCGACTCCTCGGCCATTATGCATTGAGATGCGTGTTTGATGGCATGAGGATCGAGGACTACACTCCTTTACACTCTCTTGAGCTTGTGCAAGGACGGGGAGAGTGGTCATGCACACATTTGTCGAAAATACATTGCCTTTTTTCTCTCTTGCCTTTGTCGCAGAAAAACCAGAAACCAGAGGTGAAAACTGGTTGGCCGACCAGATTTTTGGGCAGGCCGACCACCCCCTTTGGTCTCCACCACAAAGGGTGGTCGGCAGGTGGTCTCCCATGCTAATAACTGGTCGGTGGCCTTCCCAAGGTGGAGTTTCAGCCTTCGGGAGCATCGTGCAAGTTTCTGAGATCAATTGCAAACAAGGGCGAGGCGAGGCATCGCGATGGAATTTACCAACAAGGCAACTCGAGCATGCATACACCCTTCGCCATCCGAAACAGAGCTGAGGCAGTCCATTGTATTTAGTTTGCATGCTAGTTTATTGCTTACTTAGTTAATTTGTTGATTAATTAATGTTGTGTAATAATTAGCTGTAATTTGTTATTTAGCTTAGATTAGTTAGATGGTTTGTACTATTCATTCGGACCCTCCGAGCGAGGGCACAATTGTAATAAGTGTGTGTGTGTGTGATGTATGTCTTCAAACCCCACGTCTTTCTTCCTTTTATTTACCAGCTTCTGATGGTTAGATTAGGGCATGTTTCAATTAGCATCTATATGTTCGCATGTTTGCATTCATTCATCTGTATTGCATGCACCGGGCTCGGCGCATCATGCTAACTGCTTAATATTTCAATTTCAAGTTGAATACATGTATCGATTGTTGCATCTCATATGCCATCTTAGAATAGCCAAGCCTATTGTAGTTGCATTTTTGCATGTGTTTGCATTAGGCATTCTTAACATAGTTAGGATTCATTGCATGATTTCTAATTAGCTTCTTTCTTTGCTCGGAGTACTCAGTAAAGTGTGTTATGCTTTAGCATCCTTGCATTGTGTGAGTGACTGCCATGATAGCATGCTTTAATGAGGCTATGTGCTTATGTGATATACCTGCCTGAATGCCTGTGGGTGAAGGTGGATTATCTGAATTGAATAATGATTGACTGTGAGTTTTAAGCCCACTAGATAGTGGCAAAATCATATTTTCTAAGCCCACCCGAGGGTGGCAAATCCACGCTTTAGCCTACTTGCGGGTAGCACCATCAAACCATTTTCAAATAAACAAACATGAAATGTTTTGTTCCAATTCAGGCGATCCAGTCTATACTTGTATGCTGTGCGCATCACATAGTAAATCTAGGCTAATAACCGGAATAAGAACGCATAATGTTTTCAAAAATAGATATCATGGTTAGTAGAGGCCGATCTTTGATCGGGCGAGCGGGGGTGCTCACGAAGTGACCTTCCCCAATCGTACCCAAGTTCCCGAGCCGAGGCAACTTTGGTGATGACGGACACGTGGCCTTAGGCAAATGAGTCAGGGTTTCCTAAATTTCCCAAAATAAAATATTTAGGTGGCGACTTTGTATCTGGCAAAGCAGTCCATGTTTGGCACTTCTTTCAAAAAAATCTGTTTTCAAAAACGATTTGCCGAATTTGGACTCTTTGATGATTCATCGGTCTTGCATTGCACTCTGCGAGATTAGATACAGGACCGTGACATTTGAGTCCTGAACTGTAGTGAGCCCAAATGAACAGAACGGGATTTCCCTCCCGGGACGTTCGGGGATGTCTACAACCGACCACAAACCAACGGAGCTATTGAGGCCGCTAACAAGAACATTAAGCATATTCTGCAGAAGATGGTTAAGACTTGCAGGGACTAGCCAGACAAATTTCCATTCACACTCTGGGGCTATAGAACTTCAATCCGGACGTCTACAGGGGCGACTCCTTATTCTCTTGTCTATGGGATGGAAGCTGTTCTGCCAATCGAAATAGAAGTCCTGTCACTGCAAGTTATGGAAGAGTGTTAGATAGCAGAGGCAGATTGGCAGCAAAACAGGTTCAAAGAACTGATGTTGTTTGATGAGAGAAGGCTGAAAGCATTGTACCATGTTCAGGGTTATTAACGTAGGATTGTCTGGGCTTTTAAAAAGAAAGTTAAGTTCCATAATCTCAAAGAAGGGGATTTGGTGCTGAAAGACAACTGAGCTCCCATCCATGACCCTAGGGACTAGTTCAGACCCAATTGGACTGGTCCTTACATCATCAAAACTATCTCGTCGGGTGGAGCTGTTATTCTCATGGACCTGGATGGCCTAGAATTTTCCTAATCGATCAACATGGACAAGTTGAAGAAATACTGTCCCTGAGAGGCTCGCTAGGCCGAAAACCCGAAAGGACAACCTAGGCGAAAATTAGAGCATGAAAAATTAGAAATAAAGAAAAACTGAGCTCGTAAGGTTGAAAACCCTAAAGGGCAACCTTGGCACAAGTTAGAGTGCAAAAGGATAGTTTTAATACTCGAGTGAACCTGAACCGAACTACGTAAGGCCTGATTCCCATCTTCGGGATACGTAGGCAACTTCATCCTGAAGTTCAGCCGTAAACACCTCCAAATCAATTGTCCTATCCATGTGTCTGGTCAAGTCAACTTTGTCTGTTCTTTATCTGAAAGTTCGGTTGTGATCTTTATTCTGAGAGTTGGTTACAGCAGTGTTATTTAGTCTGGGGGCAATTTGTGATCTTTTGATTCGGGGTTGTACATCTCAAGGACTGATTTTGTGCATGAAAAATGGTGTTCCTTATCGAAAATGGTTTTGAAAAGTTTTGATAAAAGTTGATTTTTGCTCAAATTTTGTCTTTTACAACTTAGACCATTTTTGGACCAAAAGGAAAATTTTCAATGCTTACAACCTTAATTTCATTGACTTCAATACAAATTTCTCCAACTCTTGATACAAATCAAAGTTGCTTTTATTGCATTCATAAAACTTGAAAAAGTAAAGATCAAAATAATAAACTAGGGGCATAGATAAGTCAGGTGCCCCTGCATTCCCCGCTTGTGCTTATAGAAGTTTTTGATGCCAAACTGGGCTCGATTTATGCCTCATCTTCGAACCAAGTTAGGCACTCGCTAGAAAGGGCACAACTGAAACTAGGGGCAGGGGCCAGAAGCACTCTCGTCCTCCAAGCAGTGAGGTACCTAGCCAAATGTGAACCTCAGATGGGGAATGAAGCTGCGTTTTCTACCCCCTCCTCTAGGCAAGTCTGATCATGTCCAAACTTACATCTGATCCGGAACGGAAAGTAGAATACACAATGTGTCAGGCTGATCAGCTAAATACGAGGTTGCCGAGTCATGTTGTAGCTCATTTCGGTCAGATTAAGCCAGGGCAACACCAAGCAATGTCAGCAGCAGACTTGTTGCACATCGAGTGGCACCATCATCCCTCATTCAAGAAATCCACTAGTTGTTGGCGAAAGAAGTATGCTTAAGCTGAGTATGAGGGGCAAGAGTCCACTACCTTCAGCTTGTCCATTAACCACACCTGGAAAGGGATGAAAGAAAATAGAGATTAAAGAATAGAGAGATATATGTTGAGAGAAAAATGAGAAAAGGGTTTTGAGAGAAAAACAGAGCATGAGTGCCGAGAGATGTGAGAAACACATACGAGAAAGGATGGGAAGCATTACCTGAAGAAGTAGTGGGCTCCCTGCGAATTTGGTGGTCTCTCGCCGATGAAAGGTGTCTAGGCCCATCAAAGTCTCAGCCAGCACCAAGCCGATGCAACTCTTCCCTCTTTCAAACCTTGGGCCACTTCAATTAGCCGAATATTAGACCCGCCGAAACAAGGGGCAAGGAAGAAATTTGCCAGCATACACAAGCAAATTTCTGTTTACGGACACTTAACCTGTTATACATGACATATGGGGCCTGAACGGAAGCATTTAACAATATAAGTTAACATAAATAAAAGAATTATCTCCATTGAGCGACCACTACCATGCCAGGATCACAAGCAGAATACAAAATAGACAAACATACAGTGACGTGCATCTAAGAATTTAGCTATGTACATATACATATACAGACCCAATTCTTAAAATAAGGCGTAACAAAATAATAAGAGGTAAAAGGATTATATACACTTTAACCTTAGACAGACAATCCGGGTGCAAAACCCAAAAGCTTAGTAAAACTCCATAAAATGGGCTGCCTTCACTTAAGTGCCTGGACACTCTGGGGTTGACAAAAAAAGGAACGAATGCCACGGGTTAAGACTGACCTTCAGGTGGAGTGCCTACAGAAACAAACGTAACATAAAGTAAGCCAAGCTCAGTGAACAGTAGCATGTAAACAATTTAACAATTGACTTGAATTACAATGCATATATATATATATATATATAACTGCAGAGAACATATAGTTAACTTTATCTTATAATTATTTTCATCATGGCCTTAGGCCTAACTTTAAACAGAATGGCTTCAAGTCCTTGATTAGAGGGGCGTTGAGCCCTTCAACAAAGCGACATTAAGCCCTTAACCAGAATGGCATAAAGCCCTTAAAAAGAGTGGCATAAAGCCCTTTTCATGTATGTATGGACTCAAGAGGTGGCTCGCATTGATTCTAGAGGTGGCTCACACTGTAGCACTTAGTTTCGTACAGCACTTTGTTCCATATCAGAAATCATTAGGTCTTTAAGACCAATCAATCCATACCATAGACCACGGTATTATCACCCCCGGGCAAGGGCCATAGACCACGGTATTATTAGCCCCGGGCAAGGGCCACAGACCACGGTATTATTACCCCCGGGCAAGGACCACACACCACGGTATTATTACCCCCGGGCAAGGGCCACAAACCACGGTATTATTACCCCCGGGCAAGGGCCACATGCTAAGGACGCTATGAATACTTTTACATATATGGACAATCATTCATTGATTGAAAACATAGCATATCAGAAAATAGAGCATTTCTTGTCATACCATGTTAGTATCGTACACTTAACAAAGACAGAATAATTCACCTTCTAACGTGGGCCACATAATGATGCATTTATGTCATAGATTCTGAACAACCTCAGGTCCATATGTAACATAACAAAATAACTTCAAATTCATAAGGATACACCTAGCTTTTCCAATTATCCTGACTCTTCGGAGGTGTCTGCACTTGATAACTCAGAACTGAATGGCCCATGGACTATTAATAGCAACTCAGTATGCTCTCATATTCACACAGAAACTGTTATTCAAGAATGAACGTAATTTCTCTTTATTCATTAAGAAGTGATGTAGCTCACTTATGGAGAATAGAATGTTGATATTAACTATTAATCAGAAGCATACAGAAGTATACACAGTTGTTTAATCATTCATATACGTTAACATAGTTGACCTGCAATTAATAGAGTGCTAATGGTAACCATTACATCATTCACATGAGCTAACATAGTTAATTTAAGTTTAACAGTACGTTGCTGATAATTATTAGCGGAAGGTAAGCACATCTTACAGATTGAACGATTCCAAAGATATGTAGATTCTGTAGCTCCATAATGCTCAATAAGGCTCTTAGATTATCCAATCGACATAATGTTAACATAATTTCTTGCAAAGAACGGGATGTTAACAACGAAAATTATTAACGATAAGTAAATGTGCGACCACAGTACTACTACTCACAGTGCTATAGTGGAGTGCTTGATCCTCCCGAATTATGACCTACACATGTGCATAACTTATACATTAGTTCTTGTCCTTTCTTTCATTATTTCCTACATCATTTTACTTCGAACAAATTTACAGGTATCTTAGGGACATCAAACATAAATTTCAAAAATACTTTAACGATAAGTAAATGTGCGACCACAGTACTACTACTCACAGTGCTATAGTGGAGTGCTTGATCCTCCCGAATTATGACCTACACATGTGCATAACTTATACATTAGTTCTTGTCCTTTCTTTCATTATTTCCTACATCATTTTACTTCGAACGAATTTACAGGTATCTTAGGGACATCAAACATAAATTTCAAAAATACCAGAGGGTTAAGCATGCAAAACAGAGCAAACGAATTTTTGCAACAGGGGCCGCACGTGCGGCTGTCATCCCCACACGTGCGACAAGGCTTCCTGCACGTGCGGCCATCACTCCCGCACGTGCGGCGATCTACACAAATTGCAATTCGAAAATTCAGCAAAAATCCAATTTGTTGATGAGTCTTCTTAAGGCTCAAATAGGTCCTTTAATTGATGAAGTATGGTTCAAAATCATGTACATAGACATCATAACATATATCAATCTTAACATAACTTGAATCTTTGATCTTTAAAACTTATGAACATGACCCACAATACTTCTAATTTCTTACACATACACACAAACATAAGCAACCATATATCCACATAGATGGGTTCAAGTTTGATAATTGAAGAATTAAGATGAAATTCTCACTCAACACAACACCAAATCAATTCAACACAAAAGGTAACAATTCCATTAATCATTTAGCACAACAATATAGAGAAATTCCTTCTTTATTCAAAGAGAGAGGTCTTACCTTGAATTAAATTCGCCACAACCCTCCAAATTGTCCCAATTCCTTCCTTGAAAGACTTCTCCTTTTTCTTCTCCCAACTTCCCCTTTTCTAACCCTTACAAGAGATATTTGGTTTTGAGGCTCATAAGTCCCATGGCTAAGAAATACATATGTTTATATATATATAAATTAAATAAGACAAAACTTAATCAGTTTAATCATTCATAATTGAAATTTCACAAAAATACTTATCACAACTTAAAAATTATGCTAATCCTAAATGTAAAATCAATTCCAAATTATCAAGCCTCTAAGGCTCTCAATTTTTGATCTGAACTTCTCAATCGTAACAGATATGTTTTCTTATTAAACATATATGAATTTTATAATCGTAAGGTTCACTTACTTAAACTTAATACTACATGGAATTCCACAATAAGTATTTAAATGCACAGAATAAGGGACTAGCAATATACCAGGAACAGATACGAGGGTCGGGTTATTACACTACCAAAGAATATTACCTTGGTCGCCAACATCAGAAAATCAATGAATCAGACTAGGAATATCCAGCTCTCTATCGTGGACCAAGGATAGAGACTCGTGAATTGTGAGCTAACACATCCGTCCCAAAGCTTGGATGTGGCCGAAATGAGGCTGAGGTGTGATTTCCTCATTGTGCTGGGATTCTATAAGGGCCTGAAATTCTTCAATTGTCAGGCATATCTCTTGTTCCCCAAAGCTAACGACGTGTGGAATCAGGTTTCAGCATCTAGCCGTGGCATGAAGTAACGGAAAACAAAGTGAAGAATGGCTCAGCGAAAAAAGAGCATTTATGTCGAAACCTCGAAAATTCATCTTTTCCGAGCCATCTAAAGTTGCAATACAATCCGAGAGCCTTTCAGCGAAAAATGGCTCCATTTGTGAAGAATTCGCAGCTAAAATGAAGAAACTATGAAGTTCAACCTTTTGTAAAAGATAAGGCAGTGAGTGGAAGCTAGGTGCCAACAATCTGGAGGTTCTTCACTTTGGTGGCCGACAGGCCACTGCTGATGGCCGGCAGGGCACATTAGTGGCCGATAGCCTTTTTCCTTTGACCAGCACCCTTCCTCTCAGATATGTCGTCCATCCTTGTGCTAAAACATTGTTGGAAGCATGTGTTTTTTTTTTTTTTTTTGCTCTTTGTGTGTTTTAAGGTCTTTTTTTAAGTCCTTTTGATTTTATCAAGCTTGTTGAGTTGTATTTGAGTTGTTTTGTTTATCGAGTTGTTGTGTTGCTTATTGAGTTGTATATTGCATTTTGTATTTTGGTTGTTAGTTGGTTCGTTACCCAATTAAGCGTTTTGTTTTAATCAAACACTCTTGGCCATTTCAATTCCCTGTCCATTTCATGCATGTATGGTGCTCATGATGCAAAAAAATGACAACACATTTTTTCATAAAACTGTCGATTTTATTTCGATCATGGCTTTTTACAAAAGTGGAGTACAAGTTTTAAACCAAAACAGAACTTCCTAAAGCTATATATGTGCTAATGCTATAAAACAAAAGAAACTGAGCAAAAATACAAAAATCAGCGCTGGTCGCCTCAGGCTGGAGAAGCCCTCTTCGTCCTCTTCCTCTGAGGAGAGGACTCAGGGGCACTATCTCCGCCAGCGCCACTGTCTCCGTCAGCGCCACTGTCTGAATTTGTCCCAGAATCTGAGCCAGAATCATCGTCGCTCTCTGCTCTAGAGCCTGACTCAGCATCACCTCCATTCTAAGATCTCGAGTCACCATCATCTCCACCCTCGGAGGACTCAGACTGTGGAATCACTGCCTCCATGGAGTCACTGGTCTCAGCATCATCGTCACTCAACACTGGCTCTAAAGGGCTCCTCTGATTCCTAGACGCTTCTGAGCAAGATGTCAAGTGCGGCAACCGCGTCCAGAGTGGACACGATATTCATATCGCTAGGTTGTAAAAGTTTAAAGAAAGCAGTGTGATCAGCATCGACTTTCAGCAATCTGGTAGAGAGGAGCCCTTAGTTACGCACTAGTGTCAGCATCCAATCAAGAGGTGGTGAAGAACTGTTGTTGCTGAATGTGGCAGCAAGAAGGTCAGAGATACTGGTGAATCTAATTGATTCGCAAATCATTTGAATCACGATGATCAGTGACGTCGCGCGATTTGCAGAGGAGATCGTGGAGGTAGCCAGACCATTTACGACATTAGCGAGTGCGATCCGGCTAAGGGCTATGTTGTTCATACCTTTCTCGGAAGCACGTTCCAGGACATTGTAGTTGCCATCGTAACCCAAGAACGTGGATCCAGGAATTAGATGTTGAGAAGTAAGAGAAGTATGCCCAAACTCCAACCACTCAGAATTCTCCATTTGGTAGATGTCCAAGTAAAGGTTGTCTCGTCGAATCCTCAGTTTAATCCAATGATTGTTGGTTCGCAGTATGATGTCGAACCATCAAGTGGATGGATCCTGCTGAGTGGGAAGTACAGGAATATTGTGTGAAAATGTCTCTCCCAATTCAACACGCAAGTCCTTAATGAAGTCCCTGTAAGCTCCATTACCTCTTTCAACATTGAACTCTTTTGTGAATTCTGTCATTAACTGAATTCAATCTTGCCATTGACAATAATAATCAATTAATAGAAAAACATAAAACACTTACAGTCAAAGAGACTTATACAAAAAATAAAATAACCATAGCCAAAAAAAAAAAAAAACTTAAAAGCATTGGACACAAAATAAAAAGTTACAACATTAAAGAAAAGTTCATATATAAACCATGAAACTAAAATCTCAAAAAAGAACACAACATTAAATAGAATATCCAAAAGTCAATATCAAGAAGTTCATACATAAACCATGGATGTTTTTTTTTTTTTTAATTAAAATTTATAAACTTGCATGTACTACTATTCAGGAATTACCAAAAAGAAAAATAGAATTTATACCCAAAAAAATATTTAATTGTAGGTTGAATTCAGTCTTGAAAACTCATCACCAAACAAATTTTCTAATTTCACATGTCACATCAAATTTTTAAAACTCAATTCAACACTCTATTCAAAAATCATAACTAAACAAATTTTCTATACTCAAATCATTTCTTACACACAATTATATGACATTTAATGTAATATTCATTTTTTTATTTTACACATGTGATTCATTGATTAGATAATTATATTTTTCTCTACCAGCAACATTAAAATGAGATGGAATTAAGTATAATGATTATTCCTTAAACTCCTATATAGAATGGTCATTCTTTTATAATGACAAATGATAATTTTATTTAGGGCTCGTTTGGAAACTTAGTTATTTTAGTTAATTTTTTTAACTATTTTAATATATTTATTAAAGTTATATAGAGGATGATAGTTGTTTTTTTTTTTTTAAATTGATTTGATGATTATGAGGGAAAAAAAAATTGAATGTGACATATTATTATTATTAACTATTTTAGCATCAAATCCACATCCTAAACTCTCCCTTACAATATATTTTCTATTATTTCATTTCAAACATTACTTAAAATCCTTTGTAATATAATAGTGCAATCAATTCATTATTACAACTCATAAGTGTTCACCTTTTGTTAAAACAATTTCATTTGAAAAATTCACCAATTTATTTTATTTAACTTGTGATTTATAAAATAATAAAAGAAATGTATTTTTACTTAACTTTTTTAGTTAAACTATGAAGGTTTCATTTTGAATTTGGAAGAACCGAAACTATAAACTTTAGGGGATCAGATGTCTTGGTTCTGGGATTCGAACTGTAGACTTGGATTCCAACTGCAGACTTGGAATTTTTGAAATTAAAAAATAAATGGGGGGGAGGTAACTGTTTTTAAGTTTTTTTTTAAAAAATATATAAATATAAAAATACTTCTCGGGTAAAGTAGGGTTGTTTTTAACTGTCTATCAAAACACATTACCTTCTACCATGCAGATGTGGAATGGTTTGAGAGACACAACCTCCACCGAATCTTTCAGTCTTGGACTTCGTACCTATCAGATTATATGAAGAAGAAGTTAGTCATTTTTCGTTATTCTATAATGCGTCAATGTTGGTTCACATTCACATCTGAAGTGTTTTAGTGTAAATTTGACTTATTCACATTTACATTCATTGTTTTTCGCCGTTTTAAATACTTTACTCACATATATGGTAAAAAAAAGTGTTAAGAGTGCAAATTTAGTGGTGAATGCTATACACTAAAAAAATTATTACATTTTTTACATAATATTTACATATAATATAAGTCTTGTATCGTGTGGTTTCTACCCTCATCATATAAATATTGTATAAATTAGCATTGTTCCAGATTTGAGTCCATACCATAGATGTCCTTGTTGGCTGGGACAATGCTTTAAAAAAAAAAAATTGATATTAAAATTTTATTACAATATAAGCACATCCAAAAAAAATTATTAAATAAAAAAACAAATGTTTTTTGGGAAAAAAAAATAAAAATAACTGTTACAAAATTAAAAATTAATTACTATGTGATTCAATTGTTGGTTGCATTTGTTCTTTTAAATGTATATTTTTATTTTAAAAAATAAAAGTAAATAATGAGTTTGTCTAATGGATAGGCCGACCAACAAGTGAAGCCGAGTCCGAGCAAGGATCCTCTAGAGTGATTTTTTCCTAAAGTTTCCTAGAGTGCTACATTGTGTGGTTGAGATTTACTGGCAAGTCACATCAATTTTTCTGATGTGACTTGCCAGTAAATCTCAACCACACAATATAGTACTCTAGAAAATTTTAGAGAAATTTCACTCTAGAGGATCCTTGGTGGCCGAGTCCTATCTAAAAAATAAAAAATAAAAAAACAATTGAAGCCGAGTAGATCCAACTCAGCATTTTGAATTGATGAGTTGGTCTAAGATTGAGCTAGACAGAAGGCGTAGTGCCTAGATGGAATGAGGATAGATGAGACACAATTATATGACATTTAATGTAATATTCATTTTTTTATTTTACACATGTGATTCATTGATTAGATAATTATATTTTTATTTACCAACAACATTAAAATGAGATGGAATTAAGTATAATGATTATTCCTTAAACTCTTATATAGAATGGCCATTCTTTTATAATGACAAATGACAATTTTATTTAGGGCTCGTTTGGAAACTTAGTTATTTTAGTTAATTTTTTTAACTATTTTAATATATTTATTAAAGTTATATATAGGATGATAGTTATATATAGGATCATTATAGGGAAAATATATTTTTATCAAAATAACATGCCACTGAAAATATTATGCAACTACAAAGGCAAAAGTTATTAGCACTGGCCTCTACAAGTTGGGTGAGCTTTTGTTTTGAAGATGAGAGATAATTGTCAATTTTCTCTTGTGAATCCGGAATATAAGCCCCTTGGATGCTTCCAATAACATTATTAACCACTTTCTTCAATATTGTCTTGTGAGACTCTTTGCTGATTTGACCTTCCTTCCACTTTGGTTTCAGCATCTCCTTAACAAACCCCACGAGCGCAAATTTAAATACCCAGATGCCCTTTGAATCATTATTTTTCTTGACCTCATCAGCCCTACCATCTTTATTCATCTTCTCCAATGGTCCATTTCCCTGTGCTTTCTTGCTTTCCTCAGCTGTCATTTCATTGTTTCCTTCACCATCACAATTAGCGACTGGATTTAGCTGATCCAATTGGTGACACTCTCGATCTAATTCAACCTCCGATTTACCAACCTTATATTGATCACCACCACTTGGTCCGCCAGTAAGAGAACTGAATAAGTCTCTTGAAGGTACTTCTTGTTTCTCACCCACAATTCCTTCAACAGGATTTGGTAACAATCCTGCGAGTGGATTATCAGTATGATTTTTAATCAACACAATGTTATCACTAAGAGGATTATACTGTGTCTCAGATCTAATGACTAGATTTGGATTGCTGGATGCTGCAGCAATCGGACGAACAGGTCCTGCAGAATTGGAAAGGGATGAAGACACAAATCCAATTAATTTTGTGGGATTGGGAACTACACCTAGATGAGAACATTGCTTCATGTCTCCATATAACTGAGACAAAGCTAAAAAATTAATAAATTGTGAAGGCTGCTGCCTGTTTACTATGTTTTGTGCTGGAGGGATTTCAGAACTAAGTTCAGGTCGGTTTCCCTCTCCAGCATTAGGTTTGCTAAGTGATTTGTCCTCCTGGAACAGTGGTTGAGTTTGCACATTGGTAATACTTTCTCCTCTTGGAGCATGCAGAGAGAAAGTCTGTTGAATCTGTCCAACTGCACTAAACCATGAGAGAGGGTCAATAACTGCACTAGAACTACGGTCATTCTGATCCACACTTTGTCCTGGCAGAACATCTGCAGAAAATTTTTGATCAATGCTTGACATGGCACAATCACTAGTTTCTTTTCTAAGCTCAAGAGAAAACGCATAACCAGCATCCTCCTCCCTTGAACTGGGCTTTGAATAGAAACAAACATTTTCAGATATCAGCGGTAGCATAGCTGCAGGATCTTGATGCTTCTGACCTAACATCTCCCCGGTCATAACCTGTTCATATGAGCGTGAAGATCTTTCCTTAAGAGATAGACAATGTGAGGTCTGACTAATGTGACAACTCTCTTCTTTAACAACATGGCCAGAAGATTGCCCATAATTCCATGAGAAAGAAACCTCCATATCACTATACCAATTTTCAGCACCATTTGATTCAAAGCCACTTGTTCCAGCAGTAGCAGTTTCTGCCTTTGGCTGGAGATACCTCCTATCATTGCCATCTACTGCTTCACCATTGTTTATTGGGTGACCATATGATCTGTTCTCAATGTTAAAACTACGTACCCATCTATCATCCCTAGAATATGCAGGAAATCCTTGTTCATGAGCACCAACATTTCCATTTCCATCCTCATTCCACTCGAGCAACTTTGCATTATCCGGCACAGTCGTGTCGCTCCACCTTAGATGTTCTTCTGGTTGTTCCACTGTATCTAAATTCTTGCTCCTCTTCCTCCAATCATCCCTTGACCTGTCATAGGGATTGACAGTCTGGCCATGATGAGAAAATCTGCAAAACGTCCCTTTATGGCAATTTCCTGCAGTAAAAAATTTGCAAGGGATATCACTACTCCTATGGGGTTCATGCTCCCTACCATGCCCACTCCTGTCATTTTCCTTTCCTCTAAACACTTCCTTCAGAGACCCTGTATTAGAAGCAACACTGTTATGCGCATATTTAGAATATGCCCCCGTACGACATCTACCCTTGATAAAATCACTACAAAGATTATTAGATCTTCTCACACTCTGTAAGTACTCCCGGCCATCATTAGAAGTGGAATATTTAGAAACTCCACTCCTCCAGTGGCTACTTTCCTAGCACTTTGCTAGACCACCTTCAGGACATCTATCTTCATGATCTCCGTGATCCTGGTGAAGATACGGACAACGATCACCTCTCCTGCATCTACCAGCAACAAAATCTCTACAAGTCCGGGCTGCAGTACTTCCATCCAATCCTAATTCTCTCTTAAAACCATGTGGAGGACTCCTGCTCCGGCTCCTGCAAATTATAACCAGAAACCACTCTTCAATCATCAGAAGACAAAAGAGATGGAATTTTGCTGCCAAGGTAATACAGAATTTGCAAACTACTCATGAATAAGTTGGGAAAATCAAGGATAAATTTCACCTGGGAAGCAGTATACATCAGTGTCAGGAGAAGAAAAAAGGAAACATTATCATTCTAATTAATTCCGACATGAGGAACATTAGTTAATATCCCAATGGATTATGTCTTATTAGATAAAGCTACTCTATTTGATTTATTAGCAAATAGTTCTTCAGTTCAGACTTACAGTACCATAAAGATCAATCGCATGAGCCACATAAACAAGTCAAGCATAAGTGAGGTCATCACCATAGCTTGAAGAGTTATACAGCATGGGTATGGGAAGTAGTAGTGAATCGTACCTGTCTGATCTGCCCCGACCATTTCTAGGGAAGTGACTGTATTTTTGTTGCCTCCAGTGATCAAGACCAGGAGACATTTTTGTCATGTAACATCCTTCTCCATACCACTCCAATATTTCATCTTCATTATTGCATTCAACACGGTACAATTCTGGATTGGTACTACCAGCAAGCTCTGGGCAATCCCTCCCAGATTGTGATTCTTTATTATGAACAGACTCCCCTACATTCTGAAGCCAAATACCATATTCTGTATCTCCTGGGAAAAGTCGAGGCTGATCCCACTTTGAAACACATGTTCTGCCACTCCTGCTCATCCTTCTTCCACACTGAGCAGCACGCCTTCCCCCAAGTCAAATGTAGTATAATCTGGAGAAAAAAAGGAAAAACTTAAAAAAAATATATGTATATATATAAAAAATAAAAAAAATTCTCATTCGAATTAGATCACTTTCTACCTTTCTACTCTCTTCTTTGTTTAAAATCTGCAGTTATGTCCAAATGTATCAAAAATATTTAGCAAAATTCACATCCATGATAATATTTGAATCTCCAAAGTCGAGATAAGGCCTACAACTGTTAGCAGGCAATTACGTTATTGCAAAACCCAAGGTAAAAGTTTGGGATGCCAAGTGTTAGAAGGCATGTCAGTCTATGCCCTTGGGGCAGCCACTTAACACAAATTATAAAATAGGTCCGGTTTGAGTATGGCATTCAGACTAAGGCCTCGTTTGGGAACAGGCTAATTTAGTAACTTTTTGGCTAATTGGCTAAAATAGCCTCTTGCCAAACGAGGCCTAAGTAGCCTAATTTGAATTGGTCAAAAAAACAACCAAAAGACAAAAAAATTGGAATAATCAGCCAAAGTAGGGTAATTTCTGGTTTTTGGAATTTGGCTTTCTAATTATTTTAAGAAATATTTTATTTTCTATAAGCAAAGTATTATTCACAAAATGCCAAAAGAGATTAATCTTTGTACATGAAGTACACATGATATAATAAAGCCTTAACCCAAAATAAAGTCCTCAATAAAATCCATACAAGTAAAAGACAATTCACAAAAGTTTTTCTAAACTAAAAATGAAAGCATTTAGTAAAGTTACTCTTAAGCATATGTACATTAATCTCCACTTGTTCAAAAGTGAGATGATTCCTCTCCCTCTACGTACACCACATCAAGCATAGAGAAGTCGCCATCTATACCTTCTTAAACCTCTTCTTTTCACATCCTCCTGACCAACTCTCATAAAAATGGAGCAAAGCTTATGGATTCACCTATTGTACACCAAAAATAGACAAGATCAAACTCCATAATTCATTCGCAACATCACAATCAACGACGAGATGGTTACTTGTCTCCCCTGCTCTCGACACAAACAACACCAATTTAGAAATTAATTAAACTAATGACAATTAGAGACTAACCTTGATTAATTAGAGCTAAACTCAATTAATTGAACTAATGAAGAAGATCAGGGAAGCTAGTAGGTGAAGCTAGGAGATGAAGCAAGAA
>NW_021024685.1:518014-530932 GCF_004153795.1 Camellia sinensis
TTTGTTTTCCGTTCTCTTTCACTTGTAAGCACTCTTAGGCATATGTTAAGCATTGGTTAACTGTAAGAAATGAAAGAACAAAGCCTAAAGAGGAATATGTGAATTAAGGAACAGATTGAATTGTCAATGACCCTTTTGTGTTCATGGAATGTGTAGGGCCAAGCTCCAGGGCGAATTCACAAGCCGATCACTGTGAGTAATATCAATATTTGAAAGCTTGTCAATGTCCAATTGTTTACTCCCTTATAAACTTTATGAATTGTTAATTGGGATTGTGGACAAAAGTCTGACATGAAAGAAATGAATGGACCGAAGGTCGTTTTGATGTAAATGAATGGACCGAAGGTCGTTCTGACATGAATGAGCGGGCCGAGGGCCGTTTTGACATGAGTGTAAGGGCCAAAGGCCATTTCGACATAAATGAATGGGCTAAAGGCATGAAAGAAATGAATGGGCCGAAGGTCGTTTTGATGTAAATGAATGGACCGAAGGTCGTTCTGACATGAATGAGCGGGCCGAGGGCCGTTTTGACATGAGTGTAAGGGCCAAAGGCCATTTCGACATAAATGAATGGGCTAAAGGCATGAAAGAAATGAATGGGCCGAAGGTCGTTTTGATGTAAATGAATGGACCGAAGGTCGTTCTGACATGAATGAGCGGGCCGAGGGCCGTTTTGACACGAGTGTAAGGGCCAAAGGCCGTTTCGACATAAATGAATGGGCTAAAGGCCATTTTGACAGAAATGAACGGGCCGAAGGCCGTTTTGACACAAATGGATGGGCCGAAGGCCATTATGATATAAATAAATAGGCCGAAGGCCGTCTTGACAGGAATGGAAACCGAATGGGCCAAAGGCCAGTTGTTGGAACTACAGTCACTCGACCTGAACCTTGTATAAGTATATATATATGTTAAGTAGGAATGCGAATTTGGCCCAAGGCCATTTGGAACATGTTGTTCTACATTGTTGTAATTTCTGTATTTGATATTATTCACTGGGCTATTGCTCACTCTCATTCATGTGTTTGTAGGTGAGACAAGAGAAGTCCAAGCCCAGCCCCAGTGAAGTCTGCCAGGAACAACATGAGTTTTGGAGAGTCGGCCTTGTGTCTCACGTACGAGACCCATCCTTGCCTTTTGTTATGCATTCGTAGTTGTCTTGTTGGCAAGGACTTTATGTATATCTATATATAGTTGATAGGGGTTGACTCAGTTCGAATGATCCTGTCTGTAAAGAATTTTATGGTACTGCATTTTGTTGTGGGTTATTAACATATACGTGTATGGTTTGTTTGATGTGCATATAAGCACGTCTCTATGGACAAAGTTTTTAATTATTGCTTCCGTTTGGCCCCTTTACTCTGACGAGTTATGTCTGTTTTGGTCTGAGGCCGTGGGTAATCTCAGGATTACTGGCCGGTTATGTCCTTAACCCATAGGGGCGGGTTCGGGTCATGACAATTTGCATATGCCTATTTGGCGGTAGGGTTTCCCTATCCTAATTTGGAAATGAGATCTAGTGTAACGACCCCAAAATGCGTATTAGAAATTATTTTTATATAATTATGGGTTAATGTGATTTAATTTAATTATATCTGTTTGAATTGGGGAATTATCTGTTGAGTTATGATTTTGAAACTGAAATTGCCGACTTTTAAGGGTTCAAAAATTGAAATTAAGTACATGGATTTGCTAATGAGAGTTTTAGAGCCATTTCGAAAAGTTAATTGGAAATTTATTTCGTCTGATTCGTTGAGGTGTGTTTGGATGGTTAACTTTGCACTGCAAATTGAAGGTCTTAGAGGCTTCAAAAACCAGAATGGAAGACATAGTTGTGATCAAAATGATTTATAGAGCCTAGTATGAAGTTTTGAAAAATCTGAGTTAAGGTATGTGGCTTTAATTATTATCTTTGTAGATAATTCATCTACTACATGAAATCAAGGATTAAGTTGGAGATTTAATATGTGAATGAATTAGTGTTTTGGGTTATGAATGAAATAGGTTGAATTCAAGGAATTGAACCTTGATTTCCTTCAATTTGTTTGATTTGGGTTCAATCTTAAGAATGATTCATGGAATAATAAGATTTGGCATGAGAATCAACCATGTGTAAGATGTTCTTACATGATTTTAGGCATATATTATGAAAGTTTGAATATATGGGAAAAGATGAGACTTTGATTTCTAAGTTGAACAAGACTGAGGTATTTGAGATGAAATTATACTTGAATGATGTTAGTTTATCATGTTGTGGGGTAATTTTACATGTTTTTGAGTGATTAGAGTTGAAACCAAGCTTAGAAAGTGGAAAACAAGTGTTAGAGCCAACAAACATTTTCGGACAGCAGATTTTACCTAGAGCCGCACGTGCAGCAGTCCACTTCCAGCACCAAAATTGATTATGAAATAAAAGCACCTTGTCCCGCACATGCAACCCTGTTTCCCGCAGGTGCGGGGCACCCCTATTTCAGCCCAATTTCGGATAAGCATAGCTCTCTCGTCCGGACTTCATTTTAAGTGATTCTTGAGCCTAATTCAAGTCTCAGAAGTCCAGTTTCCAATGGTGGTAGTCTCACACCCAAATTCTAAGTATACAAAAAGATATGCTCAAATTAGTGAAGGTTGTTCACTTTCTGTCTACCGGTTTTATACCATTTCTTCTTCTAAACAATTTTCCTTTCAATTCCTCCTATTTTACTGGACATAGATTATGACCTATTGAGGACTAATGAGTTTAGAACCAATATGACTAATTGATTAAAGTGAAAAGAAAGGGATCGATTTTATTGATATGTTGTAATTGTGATTGTACGTTAAGATGAGGACATCGTCCAACTGCTACCCAAAGCCCATCACTGTGCGTAATAGTATAGTAAAGATATGTTTTTCGTTATCTATTTTGATTAATGTGCGACAGGATTCTCTAAATATCGTATTTTGTTAAACTGTGACATGATTCTCTAAATGTTGTATTTTGTTAAAATACACAAGTTTCCAAGAAAAATAAAATGAGTCATAAATAAGAAATGTGAATTGTTTATAATATGATATGGTGTGCCTAAGGTCGTTCTGCTTATCTATTCCGCTTATGCTATGGCATGATATGAATTGTCCGGTATTTAAGACCTAATCATTTTGGTATGGAACAAAGTGTTGTGTGGAACTAAGTGCTACAGTGTGAGTCACCTCTAGAATCCGTACGAGACACCTCTTAGGTCCATACATACATGAATTGGGCCCAAGGAGAGGTGGAGACATGTCGATGTTCCAGCTACTCCATGATCAGATACGGTGATACGATATGATACATTTCGACCTAAGGTAGTTTGATATATGATTGGGCCCGAGGCCATTTTGTTATATGTGGACTCGAGGTCGTTCTGAAACTATGATATAAACATGAATGGTTTTACATCGTTATATGACTCATATTTATGAAATGTTATTTTATATGCATGAGTGGATGTCCTATTTTAAATTGTGCTTCTAACCTTTTGTATAAATGGGCGTACCACGTACCACGTAAAATGTTTTGTAATAGTTCAATTATGTATTCCATTCGAAAAGGCATGGATTATGATACGATAAATGTTTGTGTTGAAAAGATTGAAGATACGTTTCTAAATTGTGAAATATGCTTTCCTAATGTTAAGGGCATCATTCATTACCCTCTTTACTTTAATATTACTCACTAGGCATTAACTCCCCCCTTTTATTTTACATATGTAGGTGAACCATCAGGGATCAATACTGGAGTTGAAGTGAGGTCCACCTCTTTGTCAAGCCGCCTCGGTTACGCCTCCGTGTCAAGTGTAGACCACCCGAACTTCATCCGCGTGCTCTCCTTTCGGAGAGGGCGCGAACTGGGTTCTAGCTACCACAGTTCGGACTCCTGTCACGGTTCTGAATCTAATCTCACAAAGTGCAATGTAAGACTGATAAATCACGAAAGAGTCCAAATCCGACAATTGGTCTTGAAAAATCAATCTTGAATCAAAAGCGCCAAACATGGGCTACTTTGCCAGATTTCAGAGTCGCTACCTAAATATTTTATTTTGAGAAATTTAGGAAACCCTGACTCATGCCAAAGGCCACATGTCCGTCATCACCAAAGTTGCCTTGGCTCGGGAACTTGGGTACGAGAGGGGAAGGTCCTGAAATGAGCACCCCTGCTCGCTCGATCAAAGATCAGCCTCTACTAAATATGATATGTTATTTTGAAAACACATGTGTTGTTATCCGGATTATTAGCTAACTTACTATGTGATGCGCACAGCATACAAGTAAAGACTCAATTACAAGAATTGAAACAAAATAACTCATGTTTGTTTTTCGAAAATGGTTTGAAAGTGCTACTCGGAAGTAGGCTAAAGCGCGGATTTGCCACCCTCAAGTGAGCTTAAAACAACATGGTTTGCCACTCCTCAAAGTGGGCTTAAAACTCACATTTAATGAATTGTTCCAATTCAAGCAATAAAGCCTTCACCTACAGGCATTCATGTAGTTTATCACTTAAGAAAATAGCCTCAGTGCAAGCGTGCTAAACATGGCAACACTTACACTCATGTAGTATGCTAAAGCGTAAACACTTACAGTGTACTCTGAGCCAAAATAGAAAACTAGTTAGAAATCAATGCATGATCCTAACTATACAAGATGCGTAATGCAACACATGCAAAATGCAACTAAATAGGCTCGGCTATCTAAGATGGCATATGAATGCAACACTTGATAACATGCTTTGGAACACGTATTCAAGAAAGTGTATTGAAATACAATGCAATTTTTATGATGCACCGAGCCCGGTGCATGCAAGACAAATGAATGATGCACACATGCAAGCATAAGGACGCTAATTGAAATATGCCCTAAACTAACCATCAAAAGCTGATAAGTAAAAAGGAAAAAGAAATGGGGTTGGAAGACATGCACACACACATGCACACGCACACTTATCACAACATTTGCCCTCTCAACGGAGGGCCCGAATAAATAAGCTAACTAGCTACGCTAATTAAGATGATTATTACAAATCAACTAATTAACTAATGTAGCTAATTAATTACAAATCGAATTGAAACTAGCTACACTCAGCTAATTAGAATATTTCGAATATGAATTAAATTAGCTAAGCGCGTCAACTAATTAATTACAAAACCAGCAAATTAACTAGCTAAGCAAAGCAGTTGAAATGGCCTCAAGGGGAGGGAGACATGCATGCTCAGTTGGCTTCGCTCGGAAATCCATCTCAATTGCCTTTGTTTGCACGTGCCTTGGTTTCTGAACATTGAACAAAACCTCCAAACTGTTTCTGCTCCAAAAAAGGATCATTTCTGCACAAAATTGGACAGGTGGCCGGTCGGCTAGTGAAAGTGGCCGGTCGGCTACTTGAACTGGCTGGTCGGCCACCTGCTGTTCCAGGCTTCTGGTTTTACTGCAACAGAGAACAACAGAGGCACAACAATGTATTTTGCAGGGAAATGTGTGTACCGCCACACTCCTTATCATGTCTCAAGCTCAAAGGAGGGTGGCACTCGACTCTCAAGCCACCAACCAAGCATTTTCAATGCATGATGGCCAAAGAACCAAGCTTGTACAAGCTTAGTGAATGCGCACATAAGACTCAAAGTGCCTCAACCCATCATGCATGATCAAGGGTGCTGGCGACCAAGAAATGCGATACGCTTCATCACTTCGAGTATAAAACTTCCCACATTAATTGTGTTTGGATTAACGTCTGATCCAAACACAATGCAATGCACACAACATGCTTATCTTTCACATGTTTTACTTGGTCCTTTTCTTATTTACTCATTTTAACTTACCGATTAGTCCATTAACTAGTTAAGTCCAATGTGATTGTCCTCTAATTGGAAAGATGGCCTTAGCCACAAGCACCTTGGGCATTAAAGAAGCTTCATGCTTTTGGTTAGTAGAAACCCTCAAGAGAATGTTAAAACCATTGGCCATGAGGACCTCCAATTCACACTCAAGCCAACAAGGGGCTTAAGACCACTTTCAAAGCACATGAAAGAGTGAATTAATGGAGTGTAACAGCATATATTTCAGCACTGAAATGGCATGTAAAAGACACTAAACTATGCAAGACACGCATGCAAGACATGTTATAGGCCAAAGGTATTGAAACTAGCGAAGGACACAACACTAGAGGCATGCCATACAAGGCTCAAACAACAAAACCAACTCTAGACAGAGCTAAAACATGCCCAAAAAGTGGCTAAATCATGCTGAAACTTAGGCACAAAAGCCAAGTAAAGCATGCTCATTCATTGGCTGACAAACATGGCATAAGACAACTCACAGAAGCTATGAAAGAGTAGAATATGTGAGAGTGTGACTATGCTATATACACTAAAATCATGTGAGAACTGAGGCTAAGGCATGCAATCATCACATACAAAGCATGCTAGGGACTTTGATGCTCAATGCTAGTCAAAGGCCTTTACACTATATCTATACGAAGCAAGCTCCAAAGGGCCAAGACCACTTCAAACAGAGTTTAAGCATGCTAGAACACGAGTAAAAGCATGCTGGAGTGTACCCAAAATAAGATAGAATGGTGGGCTAAAGCATCAAACATACAAGGCTAATTAGCAAGATTACACTACAAGTGTAAAAAGCATGCAACCAATAATGAAACCAGCCTAAAAAAGATTTAGAGTAGGCCCAAAAAGTCACAAAATCATGCTTGAACTCAGCTTAAAAGAAGGAGAAATGCATGCTCATTTGGTAGGCCAACAATACATGCAAACAAGGCAAGAGGATAGGGAACCACCCCCTCCTATTTGAGACCTCAAAACCACCTTTCCACCACTGAAATTCCTTTGGAATTCAGTGGTTAAAGGGCCAAAAAGAGATGGTTTCAAAAGCTTTGAAAGGTGGCTCAAAAGGCTTTGCAAGCCAAAGAACAAAATGGAGGAAACACCCCCTAGCCAAACAAGGCTTAAATCACCATTTTAGAACCTCAAAATCAGAGTTTTTTATGGTTCAAAACCAGCCCCAAAATAGTAGAAAACAATGGAAAAAGGGGGATAAAGCAAGTGTGCAAAAACAAGCTTGAAAGGGAGAAGTGCTTACCCTTGAAGCACAACAGCAAAACCAGCCAAAATCTGAGCCAAAACCACCTTTTGGAGCTCAAACAAAGTCCCAAGCGACCTCAGCCCAAAGATGATCAACTTTGGTTAAGGAAGTGTATGCAAATATGTAGGGAATTCTCACTTTCAAGCCTAAAACAAGAGAAGAGAGAGAGAATTTTGGGGAGAGGGGAGAATTTGCTAACAAATCTTCTACAGAGAGAGGATCTTTAGAGAGAGAGGCTCCCACAATTGCTAACTTGTTCTCCTCTCCAAAATGAGTGATATGGCTCCATATATAGCAAAAATGGAGCTTTGGTCGAAATATCTGAGTTTGGAAATATCTGGAGCAGTGTATAACAGCTGGAGAAGAAAGAACTACAAAAAAAATGAGTTTTTGACAAAAGTAGCCGGTAGGCTACTTCAATTGGCCGGCCGGCTACTTTTCTGGCCGGCAACAAAAATCTGCTCTGCAAGTCAAACTTCAAATGGGCATATCTCCTTCATCTGGACGCCTTTTCAGGTCATTCTTGTGTCCAAATTGAAGCCCCGGAAGTAAGATTTCCAATGGTGGAAGCCTCACATAAAAATAATAACTATGCAAAAAGTTATTATCCTTTTAGTGAAGATGCTCAGTTTCGATCCTTCCCGGATTCATGTTGAACTTCTCCCAAACTAGTTTTCTTCTCTCCTCTCCTCTTTTCTTCAACTCCAAACCCCTAAAAGAGATGTTTTGAATGATTTTTCAAAGATTTCATCTATCTTTCATTCATTTCCACTTTGTCCTCGCTCGATTTACCGAAAAATGAAATATTTAACGAAATACGAGCCTCGGAACATCGTAGAAACTTCTTTTAAAAAATGTTTTGAAAGAGAGGGTTTTAAGGTCCAAAATCTTTTGGTGAAAATCGTTTTAGTTAAAAAAAAATGGGGTGTAAGGTTGGGATTTGACTCTCTCCTTGCTGATGAAATGGAACCTGTACACTGCACAACTCTCATCACCAAGTAAACCATTGGTGGCGCCCAAGTATTAAGGGCGGTAAAAAATGGGGTGTCTACAGTTGCCCCTCTTTGACAGAGCTCAGAGTCATGAAGTGACGTGAGTGACTGTCAAAGCCTAGAGACGTCTCGTTTTTGACACGGGCGAAGACTTGGACAAACAGGCAAAATGTACAGGCAGAAACAAATGGGTTGTGCCGGCAGGCTGCCTACGTATCCCTTTGCAAGGAATCAAACCGGCGTAGTTCAGGGGCAAGTGTAGACGCGCCCGAACGCCCCAGGAGGATGAGTCCCATTCTGTTCATTATGGGCTCACTACAGTTCGGACTCTCAAATCGTCACGGTTCTTAATTTGAACCAAAGAGTCCAAATCTGGCAAATCGTTTTGAGAAAAACAGATTTTTAGAAAAGAAGTGCCAAACATGGACTGCTTTGCCAGATACAGAGTCGCCACCTAAATATTTTATTTTGGGAGAATATAGGAAACCCTGACTTGTTTGCCTAAGGCCACGTGTCCGTCATCACCAAAGTTGCCTCGGCTCAGGAACTTGGGTACGATTGGGGAAGGTCAGCTATGAGCACCCCCGCTCGCCCGATCCGAAGATCGGCCTCTACTAACCATGATATCTTATTTTGAAAATGTTTATGTGTTCGTGTTCCGATTAATTAGCTAATCTTACTGTGTGATGCGCACAACACAAAAGTATAGACTAAATCGTCTAATTTGGAACGAAGCATTGCATATCCGTTTGTTTGGAAAATGTTTGAAATTTGCTACTCGCGAGTAGGTTAAAACACGAATTTCAACGAGTTGTTCCAACTCAAACAATCCAACATTCACCCACAGGCATTCATGTAGTTATATCACATAAGCATTTAGCCGCATGGTAAGCATGTTGTCATGTTAACATTCACACTCATGCGAGATGCTAAAGCATAAATGCTCACCTAGTACTCCCTGCCAAAACAATGAACTAGTTAGTAATCATGCATGATCCTAGTTCATGTTAAAATGGCTAATGCATTGCATACAGACTGTCACTAGAATAGGCTCGGCTAATCTATGGATGGCATGTGAAATGCGACAGATGGCATGTATTCAAGTTAGATTTGAAATACTTATGCAATTAGCATGATGTGCCGAGCCCGGTGCATGGAATACTGATGAATGATGCACGCATGCATAGCATAAGGTATGCTAAAGTAAATATGCCCTAATACTAACTGTCAAAAGCAGGTAAGCAAAAGGGAGAAAGAAATGGGGATTGGAAGACATGCACACACGCACCCACACTTATTGAGCTCTCGACCATCAATAATTGGTCGGTCGGCACTCCATGTAGTCGACCGGCCAAGTCTTCCTGCAGAACATGTTTTGACAGCAACAGAGGGCAAAACAAGGCATGGCAATGTATTTCAAGCAAATTTGTGCACCAACACATCCCTTATCATGTTTGTGACTCAAAGGGCTATGTCCCTTGATTCTCGGGCCACCAATCGTGCATTTCAATGCGTGATGGCCCAAGTAACCAAGTGTGCATTTTGATATCAAATGAAATGCAATGCACATAAACAAACAAATGAGGTCCTAACCTCTATCACTTGATCAAGAGGCAAGGCATGCATGCCAATGCAAGGCAACCTAGACATGCGAACTAAGTATGCAACATGGCAATGCAAACAAGCATACAAGGCATGCGACAATCATGCTAATGACAAGTATGCAAGGTGTAATGTGGATGTTCAAGCATGCAAACAAGCATGTGATAGGCTAAGTATGCCACAACATGCAAGGCTAATGGACATGCAAGATATGATGCAATCAAAGCATGCAGAGTGTAAGACATGTAACAACATGTGAAGAGTGGACTTAGACTAATTTAGGCAGCTCTATACTAGGCCTAAAACAATGGCTAAAAGCTATGAGGATGGGGACAAACGCACATACAAGCATGCATGCAAATGGACCAACACTTAAGCATCAAAGAGACAACTTTTAAGCACACTTAAAAGAAGATAAACATGGACACATAGCATGCATAGAAAGCTCTGAAAATCATGTTATAAAGGCGCCAAACCAAGTAAACAAGACAAGTTAAACATGCAACAATGGTCCAAGATTCAAGGAAAGCCTAAGGGGCTTAAACCATGGCTAAGTCAGACAAGCCTCACAAAGCTAAAAGGACTTAAAATAGGTCCAAGGAAGACCTAAACAAAGCTAAGGACACACCTAGATGGCATATAAGTGGTCTAAACATGCAAGCATACAAAAGAGGCCACACATGGAGCATAAGATGACAACCTTGTAAAGCATTAAAGGGACATCAAATGCAAGCATACAAGCATACCATGAGGACTGAAATGATGCTATAAGTAGTGCCAAACCACTGAAATGATGCAAGGATGGCATGCTAGAGGGGTCAATGCTCAAGGCATACAAGAGAGTTTGCATGGTAGCTATACAAAGCAAAGCATGGATGACTCAAATGATCAAAAACAATCCCTTAGCATACTAAAACAAGCATAAAAGCTTCACAAAGCTAGGCCAAAATCATGCTAGAACAAGGGTTAAAGCCTGAAGCATGTTAAGGCAAAAATATGGCATTACAAGACATGCATGCAAGGCAAGCATGGTGTGTCTAAACCAAGAAAAAACAGAGGTAATACATGGCAATATAAGCACAAAAAACAGCTAAGGCATGGCCATCATACACTTAAACAAGATGCTCACACATGAGGCAAAAATGGCCCTTTTCAAGGACATCAAGGAGAAGGGGTGGCCCTCTCCTTCTTAGGACCTTAAGGCACCATCCTCACCACTAAAATCCCTCAAGATTTCAGTGGTGAGGAGGCCCAAATAAAGTGGTCCTGGAGCTCACCAAAATCGCACAAAAATAAGGCCAAACAAGGCCTAAGAGGGGTCAAACACCCCCAAACGACAAAGCAACCTTAAACAACTACGTTAAGCAATCAAAATCAAGACTTTTATTAGTTATATACAATGTCTAAAAATAGTTTCAAGATTGGTTAAAAAGCTATGCAAAAATGGGGAATAAAGGGTGAAGTTCTTACCCTTGATGACCCTCTTCACAGACAATGCTCCAATTGGTTCTTCAAGCTTGAATCCACTCAAGAACACCAAGAACATCTCTCTTGCCCCTCAGAAACCAAGAGAAGGTGTAACTTTATGTGTTTGTGTGCAATAGTAAGACTAAAACACCTGAAGGCAAAAGAGAGAGATATAGAGATAGAACGGCTACAACTATGAACTAATCCTAACTCAGAGCTCCCTCTGTATTTTTTTTGTAACCCTAATGGAAGGAGAAGAGGCTCCCACTTATAGAGCTCACTCTTGCAAAGCTTCTCAAGTAAGCTAGTCAAGAGGGAGATCCCTCTATACACGTGTATGGAGGGGAGCAAAGTGGTTGCCAGCTATCACAACTGGCATAAAATATCTACCAAAAGTAGATGCACAGTGGTCGGCCAGCCAAAAATGTAATTTGACCAAAATAGATGGCCGACCGACCATCCAGAGTACCGACTGACCAAATATTTGGCCGATGGCAACAAAACCCAGCCGGTGGCCTCAAGCCGTGGCCGGTGATGTGTGGGAATGGCCAACAAGCCATTCCCTGCCCCTCAAAGGCAAAACACAAGTGTTTGGTGCAAAACCAAACACAAAACAGTCGAGTCGAGAGATCCTGAGGCAGGGCACGTGGCCAAGACCTTTGTGAACTCAAGACGAACACAAACATGGATGATTGCCGGGTGTTCAAACGGTGATGTCCAAGTCTTGAGGACGGTCAAAAATAGGGTGTCTACAGTTGCCCCTCTTTGACAGAACTCGAAAGTCATAACAATGACGGGAGTGAATGTCAAAGCCCAAAGACGACCCATTTTTGACAAGGCCGAAGACTTAGACAAACATGCAAGACAATAAAGATATGCGCCCGAAGGCAGGGGCGAAATGCCACTTAAAATGCAAGAAGCCGAGCATAAATTATGATCATCAAAAGAAAGCTATAACGAAGCACATACAATGCAACAGTTTTAAGCTAGCACAAACTAAACTACACTACAATGCAAAGAGGGTGCAAGAGAATTATGCAATTCTCGATACGTCTCACGCGGAGAATACAATACCTGTGCGGCTCGTCTGGTTGCACCAGCTTCAAATGAACCATACATAAAATATCGTGCCTGAAAGAGAAACAAAACTCAACAGGTACAATATCGTTAGCAACATGCATAACAATACAATCGAAAGCTGCACGATAACATGAATGTAGGATTTAAGGTCTCCTTAGACCAAGGGGTGCACAAACAGTGCGATGATATGCAATTGAATCTAATGTAATGCAAATGATATGCAAAATTACAAAACAAATGTAAAAACAATGCAAATAATATGCAAAACATACAAAACTATGTATAAACAATGCAAACGATATGCAATGCAATTGAATCATGATCCAATCATGAACGGTTCAGAACCACACAAATGTCAAATAGATTGATGGAGATGCAAAGTCCGTCTACCATAGAAAAGGTGCCGCAACCCTCAAACCACAATACTAGCAGTGGAATAGGCGCGTACACATGCAGAACTATGAGTGCTGTAGATGGACACAAGAACAAGTAATTGGGTGGAATGACATAAGTGAGGCATGCTCTGCTCAGAAAAGATTATGATCCTAATGCTGGATGCAATCGAACTACACTACAATGCAGTATATACAGTGGATATGGCGCGCGATCGAAACACATCTTGCCTAGGAAAGGTATGTACGCATGCAAACCGGCTCACACATGAGGCTGGTGC
>NW_021024685.1:535796-603432 GCF_004153795.1 Camellia sinensis
TTATGTCCCTTGTTTAGGCGTTGGAGTATGCTTGCATTTTTAGACCACTTAGATGCCATCTAAGTACATCCTCAGCTTTGTTTAGGTCTGCGTTAGACCTATTTTAAGTCCCTTTGGCCTTGTGAGGCTTGGTTGACCTAGCCTTGGTTTACCTCCCCTTTGGCTTGCCTTAAGTCTTGGACCATTGTTGCATGTTTGGCTTGCCTTATTTACTTGGTTTGGCACCTTTATAACATGTTTTTCAGAGCTTTATGTGCATGCCATTAATCCATGTTTTGTCACTTTTAAGTGTGCTTAAAGGTTGCATGTTTGATGCTTGAGTGTTGGCCCATTAGCATGTGCATGTGTGTGTGTGTGTTGGCCCTCATTTCCATAGCATTGGCTACTGTTTTGGACCTAGTTTAGGGCTGTCCAATTAGTGTAAGTCCCTTCCTTGCATGCCATTCAAATGTCATTACATTATTCCATGGTTGCATGCTTTGGTTGCATGTGTTGCATGCTTAAAATCACTTGCATTGGGTATGCATCCTCTTGGTCAAGTTGTTAGCATATTTGTATGACTTGCATGTTTGCATGGTTGAGTTGCACATTGCATACTTGATTAGCTTGCATGGATTGCATGCCCAGTGAGCATTGTGCATTGCGTCTCCATGTTACACACTTAGGCTCACATGCTTAGGTTGCATTGTACTAGCATGCATGCTTAACCTCTTGAATTGCTTGTGATAGAGGTTGAGTTCAATTTGTTTGTTTATGTGCATTGCATGACATTTGAAATGAAAATGCACAACTTGGTCTCTTGGGCCACCACGCATTGAAATGTACGATTGGTGGTCCGAGAACTAAGGGCCGTATCCCTTAGAGTCACAAACATGACAAGGGATGTGTCGGTGCACACATTCGCTTGAATTGCATTGCCATGCAAAGCTTTGCCCTATGCTGCTGTCAAACAGGTCCTGCAGGAATTTTCGGCCGATCGACTACACAGAGTGCCGACCGGCCATCCATCGGTGGCCGACGGATTCATCTTTAGCCGATGACCACCAAATCATAGCCGGTGATGATCCCCTTTGGCCGGTGGAATTCCCCAGTATCCAGTGAGAACATCCTGAAAACTTTGGCAGTTTTTAGAGGAGTATAGTAGGGAAAACAGAGGCAGCTTGCGCATGGCAGTGGACTTCCGAGCAAGACCGAGCATGCATTGCATTAGGCTTTTTTCCCGAGGCCGTTTATCGATTTCTTAGATTAGTTGATTTGCTTAACTAATTTAGTTGGTCTGTAATAATTAATTAGCTAGGATAGTTGGTTTGTTATTCGGGCTGTATTATTTTTTCGGACCCTCTGAGCGAGGGCAATTGTGTAATAAGTGTGGGTGCGTGTATGCATGTCTTCCAACCCCCGCTTCTTTCTCCCTTTTACTTACCTGCTTTTGATGGTTAGTATTAGGACATGTTTACTTTAGCATATCTTATGCTATGCGTGCGTGCATCATTCATCAGTATTGCATGCACCGGGCTCGACACATCATGCTAACTGCATCGTATTGCAAATCTACCTTGAATACATGCTACTTGCCGCACTTTACATGCCATTTTAGGATTAGCCAAGCCTATCCTAATTGCATTCTGTATGCGTTGCATTAGCCACTTTAACATGGACTTCGATCATGCATGTTTGCTAACATGTTCTTGTTTTGGCACGGCGTACTAGGTAAGTTTTTATGCTTTAGCATCTTGCATGAGTGTAAGTGTTTGCCATGACAACATGCTTACCATATGGCTAGATGCTTATGTGTTATAAACTGCCTGAATGCCTGTGGGTGAAGGTTGAATTGTTTGAGTTGGAACAACTCCTCAAAATCCGTATTTTAGCCTACTTGCGAGTAGCAAACCTCAAAACGTTCTTCGAAACAAACGATATGCAATGCTTTGTTCCAAATTAGACGATCTAGTCTATACTTGTTTGTTGTGCGCATAACATAGTAATTCTAGGCTAATAAATGGAATAAGAACACATAATGTTTTCAAAAACGGATATCACGGTTAGTAGAGGCCGATCTTCGGATCGGGCGAGAGGGGGTGCTCATAGCTGACCTTCCCCATTCGTACCCTAGCTCCCGAGCCGAGGCAACTTTGGTGATGACCGACACGTGGCCTTTGGCACCGAGTCAGGTTTCCTAAATTCCCCCTTAACAAATATTTAGGTGGCGACTCTGTATCTGTCAAAGCAGTCCATGGTTGGCACTTCTTTTCTAAAAATCTGTTTTCTCAAAACAATTTGCCGGATTTGGACTCTTTGGTTCAGATTAAGAACCGTGACACAAATTGAGTCCGAACTGTAGCACGAAGGCCTCACGCGGGCGCGTCTACAGTTTCTGGCGACTCTGCTGGGGATTTAGAGAGCTTGACTCGAACTCGTGATGTCCTGTTTTGATTTGATTTATGTGTCTCTTTGCATTGCATGTGCATTGGTGCGGCTAAGACACTGTGTTTGCCATCTGCCATTGCTGAACGGTTTGCCGGAGGCTTGACTTTGTCAAAGCATGCCATAAGGCTGACCGGTTATGGGCTCTGACAGTATGGGAACACAAAACCTGGTTTTACCGGGGCACCCTTTTCGACCATTCGACCTAGTGCATATCAAAATCCATAGTGACCATTCCAAATTAAGACAGGTTGCTTACCCGATGTTAGGTTGTTTGAAAACTGCTACGTCCATAGTGAAACCCTAGCTCCTGACAAAATAGGACAGGGAAACCCTACCCCCCCATAGGGGTGTTTTGGCTCTCTTTACTTGCGATGTGTTTTTAGAGTGTATCTATGCAGGGGAACACACATATCAGTTCACAAGTTTGAGTATCAGACCTGAGGGCATCAATGTCAGTTTATGCGAATCAGTTATATCTGTGGGTATCCGATTCAGTATTTTGGGGCAGTGATTTCGGGCAAAAGTGATCAGTAGTAGAGCACAGTTATCCAGCTATACTAGCGTCTGTTCTGATTGGTTTGAAATGCTGCATGTTTTCTCTTTCAGTTCAGAGAGTTGATACAGAATAGCTAGTGTTCCTCCTTGCTGAGACAAGACAGATATCTGATTCATCAGTCGCCGTTCAGTACAACGAACTTATCATGACACAGAATTCAGAGGAGATTGTGGTTATGACGGCCGTATCAGATCAAGGAATCACTCTGCAAAGCGAGACCAATGTCGATGTACCGCATCCACCCAGGTCGCCTGTCGTGCACCCGGTCTGGACCCCCCAGTTGTATCAGGCTCGTGAGCCCACCACGTTTGAATTGATGGGAATGATAGGCGACATCCAGAGATCCGTGGCCGATCTGGCCTATAGAATGTTGGCTTCGCCACCAGCGGCACCGTATGCCGGGAATTTCATACCACAGGAGCCCCCGCTACTGGGGCGGATTGTGATCGAGCTCAGCCAACTAGAGGTTGCCTTCGGCTTCAGCAATGACGTGTCAGCAACAATCGGGCTTCGCTCTGATGTAGTAACCCAAACCCCCGATCAGGCTGAGGCCAGGGGTAAGGACAAGATGAAGGCAGACACTGATCCCATTGAACAACTGCTGCGGGCAGTCGAGGCTTTGAAAGCCGGGGGGATGAACAAGCAACAGATATCCGCAGTTGTGGCAAAAACTGTGGAGGGTGCTTTCCCCACTCCACCTGAGGGTAGTTCAAGTCAGTCAGAAAATCGGGATAGGCCCCTTCATACCAGAACAGTTCCTCCTATTCCCAACCCTGTACCTGGGAAAGATCAGAAAACCAAGGCAGTGCCCGCCGACCCTTTTGCTAGTGCATCTAGTAAGAATACTTAGACTTCAAAGTACCTGCCCCGAGGGCACAGGATCTTTCATGCTCTCTACATGCCTCTGTCTAAGGCACTTCAGATTCTTGCCGAAAGAGGGCACCTCAAACCCCTTGAACCTCGGCCTCTCCCGAAGAATCTCCATCTCACACATGATGCTGACTTCTACTGCGCGTACCACCAACAGACCGGTCACGCCACCGATAACTGTTTCCGCCTTCTCCATGAAGTGCAAGATCTGATCGATAATGAGGTCATTCTTTCACCTACCTCAGCGAAGTCTGTTACCACCGAGCTGTTGGACTTTGAGGATACTGCGAGCATGTGATCAGGGGTTGGACCACCTGCGGGCGGCGCTCGGTGTACTTCAGATGTGGCGTCTGGTACGCACTTTTTGAGCATTTGTAAATGCAATTTTGTAGCTTCTGGCTTGGGTTTTGAGTCAGTTCTCTGTTTTGTTTTTGAGTCTGCCTCTTTCCTTTGAGTCAGTCTTTTTGTTTTTGGGTCTGTCTTGTGGTACCGAGTCAGTCCCGTTGTATAGGATGTCAGGTGATTCTAGGATTGTTGCCTCGAACACCATTTTGGTTTTGTAAATACCCTTTTGTTTTGAGTCTGTCTCTGTCATGGAGCCAGTTATAATCAGGGAATTTGAATGAAGCAGCTGCGGCTATCATATTTCCATGTTTATTGCAAATTTGAGCTAGTTGTACCAAAGGATTTGAATTGAACGGCCGTGCATTCCACCTGCTCTCTTGTGCCCTGAAAATCATTGCATTGACCTATGTATTTCAAAACCTCTTTAACACTGCGGTAAAAACGAAGAGGAAGGAATTCCTCGAGTTTTGCAAAACTTTAATCAATTTGAGGAAAAGAGAGGCATGCTAAGCCTTTAGTAAATGAAACCATGCTTGTTAGCGTGAGTACTGAGAAGGACCCTGGCTTCATCCAGATTGGTTCCACACTACCTTCGGCGCTAGCGATTTGTCGCTTTCTTAAAAACTTTCAAAAATAAATATTTTGCGTAGTCTTGCGAAGACTTGTGTGGAATCACTCTTGAGATTGTGCAGCTTAGGATCGCTCTCAGTCTCAAGACTCGAGCCCTTGTTTTAAAGCCTTGAACCACATTTCGGAGTGTTCAACGATCGACCATCAAGAGAGGCCTGTGTGGCCAGATTGGAAGCAGCCCTCGAACAAGAGGCGCCAAAGCCAGATCAAGAAGATCAGATCTTATCAGAAGAAGCCTGTAAAGCTAGAACAGAAGCACCCCTCCAAACTAGGGGCAAAAATGTTCGATTTGCTCGAAGAGCCGAAGATGGCTCCTTCAGTAAGTCAATGCAACAACCACTCTCCTGGATACGGATGGCTTCAAAACCCTAAAACCATTTGGCATGGACTTGTTACACTTTTACCCTTTGAGCGGCTCGCTGGGCCGAAAACCCGGAAGGGCGACCCAGACAAAAGTTAGAGCAAAATAAAAAATATACAAAACAGAGAAAAATAAAAAAAAAGAAAAAGAAAAAATATACAAAACAGAGAAAAATAAAAAAAAAGAAATAAATAAAATATACAAAAGAGAGGAAAAAAGAAACGGAAGAAATAAAGAGGAAAGAAAAGCTCGGAAGGTCGAAAACCCGCATCGGGCGCCTTGGCAAAAGTTAGAGCACAAAAGGAGAGGTTAAATACCCGAGTGTACCTTAACCAGAGCTATGTAAGGCTTGATTCCCATGTTTGGGATACGTAGGCAACTTCATCCTGAAGTCCAGCCCCCAACGCTTTCATAGCGCCTCAGTCCATGTATTGGTTTTGATTATTCTTGCCCTCCCCGAATCCGATAGTTCGGTTGTGGCAACTGCATACGTAGGCAACTTCACCCTGAAGTCCAACCCCCAACACCTTCAAAGTGACTGTGTCCATATATTGGCTTTGACCATCTTCGTCTTCTCTGTATCCGAGAAAGTTCGGTCGTGATCATCACTAGTGAGGACTGTTTACAATATGCTGCGGCATCATCCAGACAAGGGGCAACTTTTCGTTGCCATGAGTCGCCGTTCAAACCAGGGGCAACTTTCCGTTCCCGTGCAATGTCCTCCAAACAAGGGGCAATTTTCCATTGCCTCCGATCCGAGGTTGCACATCTCAAAAGTAAGCTCCGCACTCGTTGAGCGGCGGCCGTTTGCGAAAATAGTTTTTGAAAATTTTTACTGAGGTTGACTATTTTCTCGAAAATTATTTCATTTTCCAAAACTGAACCATTTTTCTTGGACCCAAAAAGGAAAATTTTCAGTGCTCATAGCCTGACTTGCATGGTTTTCAAATCAAAAATCGCACAAGTATGTTAATCTAACTCTCATATTGGTCAAAAATTGTTTTAATAGAAAACCAAAATAAAAAATGGTCATAATGATGAACTAGGGGCATGGTTGAGTCAGGCTTCCTGTTTTTCCCCCATCGCCAACATACTTGCTAAGAAGGGCACAACTCAAGTTGTCATTAAAGGGCTGAAAGCTCTCTCAACCTCCGAGCAACGAGGTATCGAACCAAATGCGAAGCACGAATTTGAAGGGATCAAGGTACTCCGTTCCCTTACCTGGGGCAACGACCAAGCGCCACCGGAAGAAACAGCCGTGAGCTAACCATGTCGGGCGTGAACCCACAACTTCCTATTCATCCATTAAAAAATCCTGGGGAGGGATAAAAATGAGAGAATAAAGAATAGAGAGGTGTAAGTTGAGAGAAAAAGCGAGCCAAAGGGTTTTGAGAGAAAAACCGAGCTTGAGTGCCAGAGGGATGTGAGAATCACAAATAAGAAAGGGTGGGAAACAATACCCAGAGAAACTGGCTCCTCGTGATCTGAGGTCCCCCGTTTTCGTTAACGCGTCTGTATGTCGTGTCTTTTGTCTTGCTTACTTCAACCTTTGTTTTGAGTCTTTTCCGAGTGTGTCTCAGTTGTTTACCCTTTTGTCTCCGCTGTTGAGTCTTTCTCGCTGAGTTCAGTTGTAGACTCAATACCCCGGTTTGAAGAAACCATCTTCAATTTAAAAAATTAATCGTTTTGTGCTCAAAATGCTGTGCCATTTTCCACATTTGTGCAAAAACATGATTTGGTTCTTTCATACAACTGCAGGGTCCACCCCCGATAAGTGTGAACAGGAAAACACTAGGCCGCTTCGAAGCTTCTAGGTTTCAGATCACATCTGAGTGTGCTTCAACTTCAGTAGATTCAACCTTCATGGTCCGTCTTGTCAGATTGGGCTGTTTATTCAGGATCCGCTGTGTGCAAAATGAATCAAGCGCTGTGTTATGAGCTGTATGCAGATTAATCCCCAGTAGAGTATGAACCGAGTGTTCAGAATGTGCAGTGGTTGGTATGGTTTGTTTTTGCTGTTGACTGGTTCGTTACCTAATTATTACAATGCAAGTGTTTAATTTTCAAACAACAGATAAATTTCATTTCGTTTGAGATGTAACATGATGCAATGCGATGCAATATATGAAACGTACAAATGCAACACTTTTTCAGACAAAAATTTTGTTTCATTTCATCATCTTTTTCAAGTACATGGTTTTGGAAATAAAAATCTGCCTGCGGCAGTACAAGGTACTCTAGCTACCAGCAAAAGGTACAAAAACAAAAAAAAAAACAGCAAAGAAAAAAAAACAGCAAAAGTCTGGATTAATGACAAGAGGCCGTGGGTCTAGGGGTCCGTCCTCGTCCTCTTCCTGGACGAAGGTCCAAGAGCATCATCAGCACTGTCATCTGAGTCCGAGTTTGAGCCGTCTCTGGTCTCCTCCTCCGACGACTCTGCCTCCGCCTCTATCTCCGCCTCAGACTCGTCATCGTCTGGAACTGGCGCCCGTAAGCTACTCCCGACATGGGTGCATCCCGCCTTGGTGCGGGGGTATACTCTCCCATCTCCTCTGGTAGGAATAGAAGGCCCAGCTGGGGCACCTCCTACGGCAGAGATCTGGAAGGGATGCTGAAAAGTACAAAAAGCGAATGCATCAGTGTACTGTGAACAGAGTATCAATGCAGAATGCAGTGTATGAGTACAGTGTGTGAATACTGTGAACAGAGTATCAGTGTAGAATGCAGTGTATGAGTACAGCATGTGAACACTGTGAACAGAGTATCAGTGCAGAATGCAGTGTATGAGTACAGCATGTGAACACTGTGAACAGGGTATCAGTGCAGAATGCAGTGTATGAGTACAGTGTGTGAATGCCATGAGTAGTTTATCAGTACAGAATACGATGCATCAAATGCTGTGAGGGCAGTATGTCAGGTGTCGTTTTATATGTCAGAGTATGTGAAACAGTTTATGTATGGCTCGAGACCGTGGTCAGAAGGACATACCGGAATGCTATAAATGGATAGAAGGTCGAGGCTCTGCTGGAGCATCCCCATCACTGAAGCGGTTAGCTCTAAGGACTGGCGAGTGTACTTAGAAGAGGCCTGCAAAAGTATTAAGAAGCATCAATATTCTGCGGAATATCAAATCAAATGAAATGAACTAACTATGCAGAATGCAATATGTAGTAGTACATACCGGAGGCAGGTCGTAGAAACCGACCAACTCGTGATCAGGCGGAGGGGGAGCAATAGGGATCTAGTAGGTCACCTCGCCGCGCCCTCTGCATGTCATCGCCGTGGGTAGAGCAGGCCAACCAGCTTCCCGCCCTCTCTGAACTCCACTCCTGCTGCGGGCCCGAGCCCTCCTCGATGCTCCTGCCCCAGCCCCCGCTCCTGCCCTAGCTACCGGCACCGCGGGTCTCTCTCTCTCAGCTCGACGGCCACCACTCAGAGGCCGCATAATATAGGTCTGGACGTACTCTCTGTAGTCGCCCTTGCCCCTAAAGCCCTCCGCATCCCAGCCGATCGTGTAATCGGCCATCTCGTGGGCGGTGAACCTCTCAGTGTCTCTCATGTGGGTAGGAGGCGGACCCGGAACTATCTACTCTGGGAAGCCCAGGGTCTGGCATAGGAAACGCTCACCCAAGTACCAAGCCTGACAGACCTGGCCCTCCAACAGGATCCGGAAACGTGCAGTCTCCTCTGCCTCGGCAAACCGATCTCGAATCGTCGCAGGCAATGGAGTCCAAGGCTGCTTATTGGTCTGTAAATGACATGTAGTTTGTTATCTATTGATATTGACAATACAATGTAAAGCGAAGCTTAAATAAGCCGCAAGTAAAACATACCTCTGCGGGGGTAATAGTGTCAAAGTAGCGGCGGAAAAAGATGAATGCCTCCCGCGGCCTCCGCACGCACCTCACGTCAAAGCGACACGAAAATGGGACAACGAGAGGGGTCTCTACGTCTGGCACTGGGGCGAGTCTCGGAAAGTAGGCATAGACCCACAACTGCAGAGCAAAAACCAGAAGGGTTATCAGATAAAGCAGAACATAGGATAAAGCAGAAATTGCAAGACCGTGTACTGTGCAGTGTGTTGAGCAGAGTGTACAGTGTGAGCAGTGTACAGTCAGTGTAAAGTAGGGTATATGTGTGTGCCGTGTGTGCAGTATACGATCAGCATGAAACAAAAAGTACAGTGTGTGCAGTGTATAGAGTACAGAAATGTAAAGCAGAAAAAGAAAAATGTACCTCCCAAGCGCGCCAATAGCCTCTGAGCAACTGCCCATTGCCACGGGAAGCTGAGCTCATGTACCCATAGAGAGTGGCCAGAGTGGTGCCACCCCAGTCGGAGTGCAGGATCTGCCTGACATCCACCAATGCACTAAGCAGGCAGAGAGGCACAGTGTTTGCCCGGTCGGCGAAAATGGTAGTCCCAAACAGAAACATAAGAAAGCCGCGTGCGTATCTCTCCACAGCCACCTGAGTCATCGGAGCGTCCTCGGTCAAAGCTGGCTGGACCCTAAACTGGACCTCGAACCCGGAATATCGAACGAAGCCGGGGCGTGCAAGAGGCGGCACCTCGCCGAGCAGATGGATCTGAGCAGCTGTCCACTCATCTATATCAGTATCAAAGGGGATCGGATCACCCCCTACCCCGATGCTTGTGAGCATCGAGAAATCGTAGGGAGTCATCGTCATGTCTCCCATGGCAGAAAGGTGGAACGAGTCGGTGGTGTCCCACCACCTCTCTGCTAGAGCGGCAAGGAGAGGCCTGCTCGTCGTCAGCCTGGAAAGCCCTCTGCAAAATGCGCCAAAGCCGGCCTGGTCCACGATGTGGCGAACCGCGTCGGGTAACTCTGCATACCAATCCCGAGCGGCAATATTCCCATACCCCCGGATGGTATGGGAATCTCCCTGTTCTCAAGTAGACAATGGCAAAGAAACACTAAAGTACAGTTTTGAAAAGCATTCAGATTTGGTAGTGAACTACAACATGTGATGTGTCAGTGTGTTTGCATGGTTTGTTGTAGATACAGCAAGTGGGCACATTTTCCAGATTCAAACATATATCGGGTGCCGGTGTGCTCGTAGTGAACTACAGTGACTGATGTGTCAGTATATTTGAGTGGTTCAGGGCGAATGCAGTATGTGTGCACGTGTTCAGATTCAAACAAATAAACAGTTGCAAGTGTGTTCACAGTCGATTACGGTGTACAGTGCCTCATTGCATTTGGGTTAAGCAGTTAAAGAGCATAATCAGTTACGGCAGCCAAGTGTTCTACGTTGCGGAAAGTAAAGCAGAGGGAAGAATGTTACCTCGGAAGCACCAAAGGACAAATGAGATGTAGGCTCGCACAAGAGAAGATCTGGAGGCACGCCCCTCTCGAAGCTCCTGAACTGATGAAGTCCGTCGGGAGGAAGCACGTGAATCGCCGGCCGGTAGGTCGCCGGGTTGAACGGGCGGACGCTCAAGGGGAGGAGCTCAGCCCCGGGGTCCATCTCATGATCCGGGGGAGTCCTGCCCTGTGGGATATCATCCGCCATGTCAATGGTCGTGAGAAAATGGCTGGAAAAGTGAAAGTCAGGCTGGAATGTGGAAGGTCAACGAAAAGTCAACCCCCGAGAGGGTGGAAAATGGCCGGAAAAGCCGGGAAGTGAAAAAGGTATAGGAATCGAGAGGAAAACGAGGTGAACAAACCCCAAAAAGTGGAAATGGCAAAGGAAGCACCGAAACAAAGAAATGTTCGATTCAAAATGTTCGAAACGCGAAGAACTTCGCGAATCCAACGACGAAACGGGCGCAAAAACACGAGAAAAATGAGGAACGAAGGAAGAAAAATGTCCTAAAGAGAGGGAGGAAGCATTTTCGGCTAGAGAGAAATAAGAAAAATAGGGTTTGAAACCCTATTTTAAAAGACCCGAGGTGAAAAGTCAAAACTGCCCCGATTCAGGCATTTTTGGCCGATCGGCTACATTTTTGGCCGGCCGGCCAAATATTTGGCCGGTGATGTATTTTGATGGCCGATGAACAGCCGGTGACTCCCCCTTTCGGCCGGTGAGCCTGCTACAACCTTGTTTGGGTCAGATCTGTAGTTTGGGCCTTCATTGCTCAAGATAGTACATGAAAAGGCATTTTCGAAGCTCAATCGGCCTCCGTTTTGGCCTCGAACCATGTCTTTTGTGCGTGGCACTCGAATATGTGTGAGGAGTATCCTTTTTGTATCCTTTTGTCCCTTACAAGATGTGAAAGTTGCCTTACTTGCATTGCATTACGACGCTTTGTCGTGAACGCGCGCTGGTTATGCATTATCTAGTTCGCATTGTTGCGCACATATCTTGTAAGTATCATACACATGTCAATCGCACTGTCTTGTGCATTTCAAATCAATCGCACTGTCTTGTGCACTCGCGTTGTCTAACGCATCGCGCTATTTTGCGCATCCCATTGCATTTTGCATGCATTCCATCGCGCTATCTTGCGCATCGCACTGTCTTGTGCACTCGCGTTGTCTAACGCATCGCGCTGTTTTGCGTATCTTATTGCATTTTGCATGCATTCAATCGTGCTATTTTGTGCATCTCCTTGCATTTTCCATGCATTCAATTGCGCTATTTTGCGCATCACACCGTCCTGTACATATGACGGTCTAGAAGACCTTAAATCCTCGGAAGGTGCAAGACCTTTAGTGCATTGATGTGCACAATCCATTTACATTGTCATGCATCTCCATAACCGCACGTTGCCGCGCATTTAAAGTTCTTGTATTATCATGCGTCCTACGCCGTGCACTGTCGCGCATTTCAAAAAAGCAACATGCATCATTCGCATTTCATCGAAAAATAGTGCATATGTCATGCATCATTGTAAATACTGCATATGACATGCATTACATTGTAAATAATGCATATGTCATGCATCACTGTAGATAGTGCATATGTCTTGCATCATTGTATATAATGCATATGTCATGCATTTCACCGTAATATAGTGCATATGTCATGCATTTCCGCTGTAAATATCCATTCCATTGCATATTTGTAAATAGTGCATTGTAGCTTGCATGCATTCACCGCATCACTTCCATCTAGGGCTTGCGCCTTTCCATGTTGAGCTTGGTCTGGTATGTGCCCATACTTTTCACGTTAAAGCACAGTTCTGCATGTGTACGCGCCTATTCCACGCTGGTATGTTGGTTTGAGGGTTGCGGCACCGTTTCTATGTTAGACGTGGTTTGTTTGTGTCCATGCCTCTCCTAGGCAAGATTTGGTTTGGCCTGCATGCCTTATCCATTGCCATCTTCCTAGCATATTCATCCATGTATTACATTGTAGTGTAATTTTTGCATCCCGCATTAGGATCATTGGTCTTTCCTCAGCGGGACATTTCCCCACTTATGTCATTCCACCCAATTACCTGTTCTTGTTTCCGTCTACATCACTCATAGTAAGCAAAATTACACTATATGGTAGACGGACTTGTTACCTCCATCAATCTATTTGACATTTGTGTGGTTTTGAACCTCTTAGGATTTGATCATGATTCAATTGCATTGCATTTTCATTGTTTATACATAGTTTTGTATATATTGCATATCATTTTGCATTCATTTTGCATGTTATGCATGTTGCTAACGATATTGTACCGGTTAAGTTTGCTTTCTTTTCGGGCATGATATTGTATGTACGGTTCATTTGAGGCTGGCGCAACCAGACGAACCGGACAGGTATTGTATCCTCTGCGTGTGACGTTTGAGAATTGCATAATTCTCTTACATCCTTTCTGCATTGTAGCATAGTTTGGTGTATGCTAGCTTAAATCTGTTGCATTATTATGTTTCATTACAGCTTTCTTTGCATGATCATAAGTTATGTTTGGCTTTGTGCATTGTCTTGCATTTTGCCCCTGCCTTCAGGCGCATATCTTGTTTGTCTTACATGTTTGTCTAAGTCTTCGGCCTCGTTAAAAATGGGTCGTCTCTGGGCTTTGACATTCACTCCCGTCATTGTTATGACTTTCGAGTTCTGTCAAAGAGGGGCAACTGTAGACACCCCATTTTTGACCGTCCTCAAGACTTGGACGTCACCGCTTGAACACCTGGTGATCATCCTTGTTTGTGTTCGTCTTGAGTTCTCGGAGGTCTCGGATGCGCGCCTTGCCTCAGGATCCCTTGACTCGACTGTTTTGTGTTTGGTTTTGCACCAAACACTTGTGTTTTGCCTTGGAGGGGCACAAAATGGCTTGTGGGCCATCCCCACACATCAGCGGCCATGGCTTGAGGCCACCGGTTGTGTTTTGCTTCCTCTGGCAAAATATTTGGCCGGCCGGCTATCTTTTTTTGGTCAATTGTATTTTTGGCCGGCCGATTACTGTGCATCTGCTTTTGCAGATATTTTTGTGCAGCTGGCATACACTTTCACTGTATGGAGGGATTGCCCTCTTGTTAGCTTCCTTTGGAAGCTTTACAAGACCATTTTGTCAACAAAAGAGAGGCTCTTCTCACTTGTTTTAGGCGTTAGACAAGTTAGGCATTATTTTTCAGTTTTTTTGGTCAATTGTATTTTTGGCCGGCCGATTACTATGCATCTGCTTTTGCAGATATTTCTGTGCAGCTGGCATACACTTTCATCCCCTCCATACACGTGTATGGAGGGATTGCCCTCTTGTTAGCTTCCTTTGGAAGCTTTGCAAGACCATTTTGTCTACAAAAGAGAGGCTCTTCTCTCTTGTTTTAGGCGTTAGACAAGTTAGGCATTATTTTTCAGAGCTTTGAGTTCTAGAGTTAGGGTTTGTATATATCCTATCTCTATATCTCTCTTTCTTGGTGTATTTGTGTGTGTTTTAGGCCTTAGTATTGCACACAAACACCCACTACTACACCATTCTCTTGGAACTGAGGTTCTAGAGGGTTGTTTTTGAAGTTTTGAAGCTGGTTTGGACCTAAGGAGACTGCTGGTCCACCATTTGTGAAGAGGGTCTACAAGGGTAAGACTTTTGCCCCTTTTTACCCCATTTTTGCAAAGCTTTTTAGCCTATCTTAAAACTGTTTTTGAGCTTTGTGTATAACATAAAAAAGTTCTATGAAGCATGTTTAAGGCTCCATTTTGTGCCATTTTTTTTGAGCTTAGTGTATAACATATAAAAGTTGTGTTTTTACTTTTTCTAAGTAGTTGCTTCAGGGTGTTTCAAGCTTTGGGGTTGTTTGACCCCTCTTAAGCCTTGAAAGGCTCCATTTTGTGCCATTTTGGGTGAGCTCCGAGACCTTGGTGTTTGGGCCTTCTCACCACTGAAATCTTGAGGGATTTCAGTGGTGAGGATGGTGCCTTGAGGTCCCAAGAAGGAGAGGGCCACCCCCTCTCCTTGTTGTCCTTGAAAAGGGCCATTTTTAGCCTCTTGAGGGAGCATATAGTTTGAGTTTGTATTGACCATGCCTTGGCTGATTTTCAGTCTCATTATGTCATAACATAGCATTATTGTATGTTGGTTTTGGTACACCATGCTTGTCTAGCATACATACCTTGTAATGCCATGATTTGCCTCAATACATGCATAGCATTTAGACTACTATGCTTTTGTGTTTTGGCCAAATTTTGTGAAGCTTATATGCATATTTTGATGTTCTAGGGGATTGTTTTAAGTCATTTGAGTCATCCATGCCTTGCTTTGTATAGCTACCATGTAATCCCTCTTGTATGCCTTAAGCTTTGGCCCTTCTAGCATGCCATCCTTGCTTTGTTTCAGTGGTTTGGAACCAGTTGACATGTTATTTCAGACCTCATGATGTGCCCGTATGCTTGCATTTGATCCCCCTTCAATGTGTTTAAAGGTTGTTGCCTTATGCCCCTTGTTTAGGCCTTGGAGTATGCTTGCATTTTTAGACCACTTAGATGCCATCCATGTACATCCTTAGCTTTGTTTAGGTCTGCATTAGACCTATTTTAAGTCCCTTCGGCCTTGTGAGGCTTGGTTGACCTAGCCTTGGTTTACCTCCCCTTTGGCATGCCTTAAGTCTTGGACCATTGTTGCATGTTTGGCTTGCCTTATTTACTTGGTTTGGCACCTTTATAACATGTTTTTCAGAGCTTTATGTGCATGCCATTAATCCATGTTTTGTCACTTTTAATTGTGCTTAAAGGTTGCATGTTTGATGCTTGAGTGTTGGCCCATTAGCATGTGCATGTGTGTGTGTGTGTGTGTTGGCCCTCATTTCCATAGCATTGGCTACTGTTTTGGACCTAGTTTAGGGCTGTCCAATTAGTGTAAGTCCCTTCCTTGCATGCCATTCAAATGTCATTACATTATTCCATGGTTGCATGCTTTGGTTGCATGTGTTGCATGCTTAAAAATCACTTGCACTGGGTATGCATCTTCTTGGTCAAGTTGTTAGCATATTTGTATGACTTGCATGTTTGCATGGTTGAGTTGCACATTGCATACTTGATTAGCTTGCATGGATTGCATGCCCAGTGAGCATTGTGCATTGCGTCTCCATGTTACACACTTAGGCTCACATGCTTAGGTTGCATTGTACTAGCATGCACGCTTGGCCTCTTGAATTGCTTGTGATAGAGGTTGAGTTCAATTTGTTTGTTTATGTGCATTGCATGACATTTGAAATGAAAATGCACAACTTGGTCTCTTGGACCACCATGCATTGAAATGCGCGATTGGTGGTCCGAGAACCAAGGGCCGTATCCCTTTGAGTCACAAACTTGACAAGGGATGTGTCGGTGCACACATTCGCTTGAATTGGATTGCCATGCAAAGCTTTTCCCTCTGCTGCTGTCAAACAGGTCCTGCAGGAATTTTCAGCCGATCGACTACACAGAGTGCCGACCGGGCATCCATCGGTGGCCGATGGATTCAACTTTAGCCGATGACCACCAAATCACAGCCGGTGATGATCCCCTTTGGCCGGTGGCATTCCCCAGTATCCAGTGAGAACATCCTGAGACTTTGGCAGTTTTAAGAGGAGTATAGTAGGGAAAACAGAGGCAGCTTGCGCATGGCAGTGGACTTTCGAGCAAGACCGAGCATGCATTGCAATGGGCTTTTTTCCCGAGGCCGTTTATTGATTTCTTAGATTAGTTTATCTGCTTAACTAATTTAGTTGGTCTGTAATAATTAATTAGCTAGGATAGTTGGTTTGTTATTCGGGCTGTATTATTCTTTTGGACCCTCCGAGCGAGGGCAATTGTGTAATAAGTGTGGTTGCGTGTATGCATGTCTTCCAACCCCCGCTTCTTTCTCCCTTTTACTTACCTGCTTTTGATTGTTAGTATTTGGACATGTTTACTTTAGCATATCTTATGCTATGCATGCGTGCATCATTCATCAGTATTGCATGCACCGGGCTTGGCACATCATGCTAGCTGTATCGTATTGCAAATCTAACTTGAATACATGCTACTTGCCGCAGTTTACATGCCGTTTCAGGATTAGCCGAGCCTATCCTAATTGCATTCTGTATGCGTTGCATTAGCCACTTTAACATGGACTTGGATCATGCATGTTTGCTAACATGTTCTTGTTTTGGCACGGAGTACTAGGTAAGCTTTTATGCTTTAGCATCTTGCATGAGTGTGAGTGTTTGCCATGACAGCATGCTTACCATATGGCTAGATGCTTATGTGTTATAAACTGTCTGAATGCCTGTGGGTGAAGGTTGGATTGTTTGAGTTGGAACAACTCATCGAAATCCGTATTTTAGCCTACTTGCGAGTAGCAAACCTCAAAACGTTCTTCGAAACAAACAGATATGCAATTCTTTGTTCCAAATTAGACGATCTAGTCTATACTTGTTTGTTGTGCGCATAACATAGTAATTCTAGGATAATAAATGGAATAAGAACACATAACGTTTCAAAAACAGATATCACGGTTAGTAGAGACCGGAAATTCGGATTGGGCAAGAGCGGGTGCTCGTAGCTGACCTTCCCCAATCGTACCCTAGCTCTCGAGCCGAGGCAACTTTGGTGATGACGGACACGTGGCCTTTGGCACCGAGTCAGGGTTTCCTAAATTCCCTCTTAAAAAATATTAAGGTAGCGACTCTGTATCTGGCAAACCTGTCCATGTTTGGCACTTCTTTTCTAAAAATCTGTTTTCTCAAAAAGATTTGACGGATTTGGACTCTTTGGTTCAGATTATGAACCGTGTCACAAATTGAGTCCGAACTGTAGCATGAAAGCTTCACGCGGACGCGTCTACAGCAAGCTAGAACATGCAAGCATGGAGGTCTAAAGGCAAGATGCATTTCTAGGAAAAATGGAGGAATACAAGGCAAGTATATTATGCATGCAAGGGGTCAATAAACCAATATAGGGCAGAGGTAAAACATGCTAAATAAACTCCAAATAACCTCTGAAACAAGACCAAACAAAACTAAGCATGCATGCTACCCTTATGAGCCAAAACATGAACAAATGAGACACAAAGGGAGAGGGGTGTCCCTCCCCTATGCAAGACTTCAAAACCTCTTCTTCACCACTAAAATTCCTCTGGATTTCAGTGGTGAGAAGGCCAATGCACAAAAGTATTCAAAGCTCAACCAAAGAAGGCACAAAAGGGGCCCAACAAGGTCTAAGAGGAGCAGGTCGACCCCAAACACAAAAGAGACCTGAATGAAACATCTTAACCATGAAAAATCAGAGTTTTTATCAGTTATACACTAAGCTCAAAACAGCATGCAAAGTAGGTTAAAAGCTAGTGCAAGATTGGGGAATATAAAGCAATAGTGTTTACCCTTGAAGAACACTTCAACAACAACAAGTCTAGCCACCTTTTTCTGATCAAAACCAACTCAAAACTCCAAGAACAAACTCTCAACACCTCTAAAACCGAAGTATGGTGTAATACTAGGTGTTTTAGTGCAAAACTAAGAACAAAACACCCTTTTAGGCCCTCTAACACACACAAATGAAGGGAGAGAGGGAGATATAGAGAGAGAGTGGTGTATATATGCTATATAACTCTGATTTGCTGAACCTCTTCAAAGGAGAAGGAAGGCTTCCTTTTATAGAGGAGGACAAAGGGCTAAGCTTCTAAGAGAAGCTAATACAAAAGGCTCAAGGGGGGTCAAGCTTGTCAAGGAAGCTAACTCAAAGGTCCAAGCTTCTTGAGGAAGCTAAGACAAAGGTCCAAGCTTCCTGAATAAGCTTGAGCAAAGGGTGCAACCTTCTCCAAGAAGCTTTGAACAAAAGGGTGCAAAAGGGGAAAATCCTCCATACATGTGTATGGAGGACAAGTCCGTGCACTCCAACTGGCATAGCTGGCATGCACCATGCCTGAAAAAGGCGAAAAGGAGGTATTGGCCAGAAAAGGAGTCAATCGACCAAATGAATGATCGGCCGACCACACAAAAAGGCCGATACACCTAGGGGAATACTGACTGACCAAACATTTGGTCGGTAGAAAAAAAACAAGGCCGGTGCACGGCCGGTGGGTTTAAGGGATGGCTAACAAGCCACTTCCTACCCTCAGGTGCAAAAATCACAAGTCCTTGGTCCACAACCAAGCACAAAACAGTCAAGTCGAGAGACCCTAAGGCAAGGCGCGCAGCCGAGTCCTTCGGGATCTCAAAACGAACACGAACATGAATGATCACCGAGTGTTCAAACGATGACGTCCAAGTCTTGAGGACGGTTAAAAATGAGGTGTCTTCACAACCTTTCGGATCAAAACATGGTTTTCCTTCCATTCTGAAGTCCAGCCCCCAACACTTTCAAAGTGACTGTGTCCATATATTGGTTTTGACCATCTCCATCTTCTCTTTATCCATGAGTTCGGTTGCGATCATCACTAATGAGGACTGTTTACAAGTATGTTGTCGTATTATCCAGACAAGGGGCAACTTTCCGTCGCCATGAGTCGCCATTCAAACAAGGGGCAACTTTTCGTTGCCATGCAGCTCTCTTCGGGCAAGTGGCAATTTTCCTTCGGATCCGAGGTTGTGCATCTCGAGAGTAAGTTTCACGTTCGTTGAGCACTGGCTGTTTGCCAAAACGATTTTTGAGAACTTTTACTGAGGTTGACTATTTTCTCGAAAATTATTCCATCTTTTCCAAAATTGGACCATTTTCTTGGACCCAAAAAAAGAAAATTTTCAGTGCTCATAGCCTGACTTACATGATTTTCAAATCAAAAATCAAACAAGTATGTTATTCTAACTCTCATTTTGGTCAAAATTGTTTGAGTAGAAAGCCAAAAACAAAAAATGGTCAAAATGATGAACTAAGGGCACAGTTGAGTCAGGCTTCTTGTCTTTCCCCCATCGCCAGCATACTTGCCAGAAAGGGAACAATTGGAGCTGTCTGTAAAGGGCTGAAAGCCCTCTCACCCTCCGAGCAACGAGGTATCAAGCCAAGTGTGAAGCACGAGTCGGACTGGATCAAGATACTCCACGCCCTCATCCGGGGCATCGACCAGACGTCACCGGAAGAAGTAGCTGTGAGCTAACAGTGTTGGGCATGAACCCATAACCTCTTATTTATCCATCAACCACCCAGGGGAGGGATGAAAAATGACAGATTGAAGAATAGAGAGATGTGTGATGAGGGAAAAAGTGATAAAAGGGCTTTTTCAGAAAAACAGAGCTTGGCCGAGTGATGTGAGAATCACAAATAAGAAATGGTTGGAATAATACCCAGAGAAACTGGCTCCTCGCGAACTGAGAGGTCTCTTGTTTTTGTAACACGTCTGTGTGTCGTGTCTTTTGTTTTGTTTACCTCAACTTTTGTTTTGAGTCTTTTTCGAGTGTTACTAGATATGTTTAGGTCGTGTACCTTTTGTTGAGTCATAGTATACTGTGTTCAGTTGTAGACTCAATACCCAGTTAAGAACCTTTTTCTCATTTTCAAAAATCGTTTTGTGTCCAGAGTGCTGTGCCATTCTCCACATTTGTGCAAAGCAAGACTAGTTCTTTCAACGATCGCAGGGTTTGACCCAAGTCACGTCAGAATAGTAAAAACTGGACCTATCTGAAGCTTTTTTTTTTTGGGTTCCGGGTTGCGAAACAAAAGAAGAAAGGGAAAATTTGGAGCATCTGAGTGTGTTTCAATTTCTACCGATTCCACCTTTGTATTCCGTCTTTTCAGATTGGACTGTTTGTTCAAGATTCGTCGTGTGCAGAATGAACAAAGTGCTGTGTTATGGGCTGTATGTCCAGAATGAGCAGTATTGTTGTATAAGTTGTTTTGTCGTTGGCCGGTTCATTACCTGGCTATTACGATGCAACTGTTCCAATTTTCAAACAATAGATCAATCTCACTTACATTGTTATGTAATATAATACAATGCGATGCGATGTATGAAATATACGAATGCAACACTTTTTCAGAAAAAAAGCTTGTTTCATTTCATCATCTTTTCAAGTACATAGCTTTGAAGAAAATAAAACCTGCCTGCGGCAGTACAGTGTGCTCAAGCTACCAGCAAAAAGAAAAGTAAAACAAAAAGAAGAAAGGCAACAAAAGTCTGGATCAATGTCAACTGGTCTCAGGCCTGAGGGTCTGTCCTCGTCCTCTTCCTGGACGAAGGTCCAGGAGCATCGAACTACTCTCAACACGGGTGCGCTGGTGTCTACCTCGGCTGTGGATCGTCATCCCCCGCCTGGCTCCTCTGCCTCCTTGAGCAGGAGCAGAAGGTCCAGCTAGAGTGCCTCCCATGGCCGGAATAAGGAACGGAGCCTGAAAGGGACAAATGGCAAATGCATCAGTCATGCCACGCGAAGGAGAGTATGAATACCAAATACAGTGTATGAGTACAGTGTGTGAATGTTGTGAACAATATATCAATGCAGAATGCAGTGTCCGAGTACAATGTATGAATGTTGTGAGCAGTGTATAATTATAGTGTATCAGTGCCGTGAGTGCTGTGTATCGAGTGTCGTGTTGGCAATGTGATATATCAGATCATGTATAGAACAGATTATGCAGAGTCTGAGACTGTAGTTGAAGGAACTTATCGGGATCCCGTAGATGGTGAGTAAATCGATGCTCCGCTGCAGCATCCCCATCACGGAGGCAGTCAGCTCTAGAGACTGCCGAGTGTACTTGACAGAAGCCTGCAAAAGTGTTAAAAGGCATTAGTATTCTGCGAAATATCAAACGAAACGAAATGAAACGACTGTACAGAATGCAAAATATGGTAGTACATACCGGGGTCGAGCCGTAGACGCCGACAAGCTCGTGATCAGCCGGAGGAGAAGCGATGGGGATCTGGTAAATCTCCCCACCCTGCCCTCGTCATGTCATCATTGTGGGCAGCTCGGGCCACCCAACTCCCTGCCCTCTCCGAGACCCACTCCTGCTACGGGCCTGAGGTGCCCATGATGCTCCTGCTCCCGCTGCTGGCGCTGCAGGTCTCTCTCGCTCAGCTTGGCGAGCACCAGTCAGTGGCCGCATCAGGTAGGCCTGGATGAACTCAGTGTAGTCACCCTCATCTTTGAAAGGCTCCGAGTCCCAGCCAATCGTGAAATCCCTCATCTCCACCAGGGTGTAACTCTCTGTATGCCTTATGTGTGTGGGAGGCGGCGCCGAGACCACCTGCTCCGGTAAACCCAAGGTCTGGCGTAAGAAGCGCTCGCCCAGGTACCAAGCCCGGCAGACAGGGCCCTCCAGCAAGACCCTGAACTAGGCAGTCTCTTGAGCACCAGCATATCGTTCCCGAACTGCATCAGGCAACGGAGCCTAGGGCTGCCAGGTGATCTGCAAATAATATACAGTTTGTTATCTACTGTTATTGAAAGTACAATGCAAAGTGAAGCAATGAACTATAAAGTTTAACATACCTCTGCGGTGGTGATGGTGTCAAAGTATCGGCGGAAGAACATGAAAGACTCCCGGGGCCTCCGCTCGCATCTTACGTCAAAACGATGGGAGAATGGAATGCCAAGAGGGATCTCTACATCTGGCACTGAGGCAAGCCTAGGAAAGTAGGCGTACACCCACAACTACAGAATATAACAGAGCAGACATGAGTATGCTTATCAGATAAAGCAGTATACAGATGAAAGCAGAAATCAGAGAACAACGTGCAGTGTACAGTCAGTGTGAAGCAAATTGCATGTGCGCAGTGTGTGTGGTGTACAGATATTGAAAAGTAGAATTAAAAAAGACATAAAAGGAATGCGTACCTCCCAAGCTCGCCAATAGCCTCCAAGCAACTGCCCGCTGCAGCAGGAGGATGAGCTCATATATCCGTAAAGGGTGGCCAGGCCTGCGCCACCCCAATCATAACGGTGGATCCACGTCACGTCCACAAGTGCGCTCAGCAGGTAGAGGGCGACAATGTTCGCCCGGTCGGCGAAAAGCGTGGTCTCCAGCAGGAACATGATAAAGCCCCGAGCATACTGCTCCTCCTCCTCCCGGGTAATAGGCGCCTAGATCTGAAAATGGTCCTCAAACCATGAGTACCTCACGAATCCTGGCCGGGTGAGAGGTGGCTAAGTGCCGAGCAAGTATAACTGAGTGGTGTCCCACTCGTCTATATCAGTATCAAAGGGGATCGGATCACCCCCTACCCCGATGCCGGTGAGCATCAAGAAGTCAAAGGGAGTCATCGTCATCTCCCCTGTAGCAGAAAGGTGGAAGGAATCGGTAGTGTCCCACCACCTCTCCACCAGAGCGGCAAGAAGAGGCCTGCTCACAGTAAGGCGCGACAGTCCCCTACAGAAAGTGCCAAAGCCGGCCTGATCAACAATATGGCGGACCGCGTCCGGGAGCTCCATATACCATCCTCTGGCGGCAACATTCGCATACCCCTGGAAGGCATGGAAATCCCCCTGTGTTCAAAAGAAAACAGTTGCGAAGCAATATTAAATGTACAGTTTTGAAGAACAGTCAAAATTGATGCAAATATAGCGTGTGTGCACGTTTTCAGATTGAAACAGATATCGAGTGCCGGTGTGCTGGAAGTGAACTACAGCATATGATGTGTTAGTGTGTCTGATTGGTTTAGTGAAAACACAGCGTGCGTGCACGTTTTCAGGTTCAAACAGATATCGGGTGTCATTGTGCTCACAGATGAATTACAGTGTGTAATATATCGATGTATCCAGGCTAAGCAGTTAAAGAACAGAATCAACTATTGCAGTTGGGTTCTACATTGCGAAAAATAAAACAGAGGAAAGACTGTACCTCGAAAGCGTCGTATGATAGATGTGACTCTGGCTCGCGCAGAAGAAGCTTCGGCGGCACGGCCCTATCAAAACTCCTCAGGTGGCGAAGTCCATCAGGAGGCAACACGTGAATCATCGGCCTGTAGGCCGCCGGATCGAACGGTCAGATGTGAAGAGGCAAGAGCTCGGCCTCTGGGTCCACATCCATCTCTGGGAGAGCCCCACCGCCTGGAATATCGTCTGCCATCCCAAGGGTAGCGTGAAAATGGCCGAAAATGTGAAAACCGGGCGAGAATATGAAAAGTCAACTAAAAAGTCAACCTCAGGAAGGTGAAAAATGGACGGAAAGCTCGGAGTCAGGAAAGGGTACAAAGATCGAGGTAAACTGGAGGGAAACAAACCCCGAATGGTAGAAATTAAGAAAGAGACACCGAAAACAAATTTTGTTCAGTTCAAAATGTTCGAAACAACGAGGATTTCGCGAATCGAACGACGAAAAGGGCTCTAAAACCAAGGAAAAACTAAAACCAAGGAAAAACACGGATCGAAGGTGAGAAAATCACCTAGAGAGAAAGGGGGAGATTTTTCGAGCTTGAGGCAAGTGAGGAAATAGGGCTAGAAGCCCTATATTTAAAGACCTGTGCCGAAATGTCAAAACTACCCCGATACAGGCATTTTTGGCCGGTCGGCCACATTGTTGGCCGGTCGGCCAAATATTTGGCCGATGGGCCAAATATTTGGCCGATGGCCTTGTTTTGTGGCTGGTGGATGGCCAGTGGACTCTCCTGATGGCCGGTGAGCCTCCTACACCATTTTTTGGGTCATTGATGTGGTTTGGGACCTTATTTGCTCAACACAGTGCAAGAAACTACATTTTTGAAGCTTGACCGACCTTCGTATTGACCTCGGGCCGTGTCTTCTGTGCGTAGCACTCGAATACGTGCACGGTGTATCCTTTTTGTATCTTGCGAAAGTTTGGAAACTACTTCAAATACGTTGCATTGTTATGCATGTCTGCATGCGTTGTAGCGCACGCCATCTCTTGCGTTATTATGCATGTTTGCATACGTTGTAGCACATATCATCCCTTGCATTGTTATGCATGTCTACATGCGTTGTAACGCGCACAACTTGCATTGATATGCACTGCTCATTCGCATTGTCATGCATTTCAAAAGACGCGCGTTATCGCGCATTCGAGTTCACATGCATTGTCATACATTTTGACAGACGTGTGTTGTCGCGCATTTGAGTTCACATGCGTTTCTCAAGCGACATGCGTTGTCACGCATTCGAGTTCACATGCATTTCTCAAGCGACATGCGTTGTCACGCATTTCAATTCACATGCATTGTCATACGTGTCTTATTTGCATTGCCATGCATTTCAAAACAAAAAAACAAAAAACAAAAAAAAAACACAAAAAGCAAACGTGCATTATCATGCACTTGTCATGCATTTCAAAAAACAAAATACAAAAAAAAAAAAAAAAACATGCATTGTCATGCATCACTGTAAATATTGCATTTAAATACATACATTACATGCATATTATATATATTGCATTGTAGATTCCATACATTTGCTGCATTATCCATCTATGGCTTGTGCCTTTCCATGTTAAGCTTGGTCTGGTATGTGCTCATACTTTTCGTGTTGAAGCATAGTTTTGATATTATGTGTATGCACCTAGTGTTGGGGGTGACGGCACCGTTTCTGTGTTAAACATGGTTTGCTTGTGTCCATGCCTTTCCTGGGCAAGATACAGTTCGGCTGCATGCCTTATAGTTTGCATTGCCATGCATTCATTGTAAATATTGCATTGTACATAGTTTGTTTTGTCATGCATCTACCCTTACCATGCATTGTCATGCATCTCCTTACTTCGCATTGTTATGCATTTCAATTACATGCATTGTCATGCATTTCAGTATATGCATTGTCATGCATTTTCCTACCTCGCATTGTCATGCACATTTCATTTTGCATTGTTCCTGCTAGACACATTGCATGCATTTCCGCGCGTGCTTTACTTACATGTGTATATTTTGCTTGCTTTACACATTGCATGCGTTTTCGCGCGTGCTTTACTTACATGTTTATATTTTGCTTGCTTTACACATTGCATGCGTTTCCGCCCGTGCTTTACTTACATGTGTATATTTTTCTTGCTTTACACATTGCATGCGTTTCCGTGCATGCTTTACTTACATGTGTATATTTTGCTTGCTTTACACATTGCATGCGTTTCCGCGCGTGCTTTACTTACATGTGTATATTTTGCTTGCTTTACATATTGCATGTGTTTCCGCGTGTGCTTTACTTATATGTGTTTATGCATCCCCCCCAGGTGGTTACACATTGTACACATTTTCGCGTGTACTTTACTTACATGTGTTCATACCTTGCTTGCTTTATACATTGCATACGTTTCCGCGTGTGCTTTACTTATATGTGTTTATGCATCCCCCCCAGGTGGTTACACATTGTATGCGTTTTCGCGTGTACTTTACTTATATGTGTTCATACCTTGCTTGCTTTACACATTGCATGCGTTTCCGTGCATGCTTTACTTACATGTGTTCATTCCTGCTATACACATTGCATGCGTTGTCACATATTGCTTTACTTATATGTGTTCAAGTTTCTTTTATACATATTGCATGCGTTGTCGCATATTGCTTTACTTACATTTGGTACTTTTCAATTTCCCCATTATATACATTGCATGTGTTGTCCGCGTATTGCTTTACTTCCATGTGTACATTTCAAGTTCCTTTTAATAATTATAAAACAAATAAATGTACCTGTGCGTCGGGCATGTGCTTTACTTACATGTGTACATTTCATTCCTGCCATACACATTGCGTACGTTTCCACGTATGCTTTACTTACATGTGTACATTTCAAGTTTCTTTTATACACATTGCATGTATTGTCGTGTATTGCTTTACTTACATGTGTACATTTCAAGTTCCTTTATTTGTACACATTGCATGCGTTATCGCATATTGCTTTACTTACTTGTGTACATTTCAAGTTCCTTTATTTTTTCACATTCTATATGTTGTCGCATGTGCTTTACTTACACGTGTATACTCTTCCTTGCCTCCGTACATTGTACACGTTGTCGCGTGTATTTTACTTATATGTGTTTGTGCCTTCATAGCATTGTTATGCCTATTTCCAAATTGCATTGTTATGCACACACTTGGGTTGCGTTGTTATGCACCCCTCTCACCCGCATTGTCATACACCCCTTCGCTTGAGTTGTCACGCACCTTTCAATTGCATTGTTATGCATGTTGCTAACGATATTGTAGCTGTTAAGTTCTCTTTCATTTTCAGGCACGATTTTGTATGTATGGTTCATTTGATGCTGGCATGACCAGACGAACCATACAGGAACGATATTGTATGTACGGTTTATTTGAAGCTGGCACGACCAGACGAACAACACAGGTATTATATTCTCCACGTGAAACGTAGCGAAAATAACATAATTCTCTTACATCCTTTCTGCATTGTAATGTAGTTTGACATTCAGCTTGCTTAAAACTGTCGCATGTTATGCTTCGTTACAGCTTTCTTTGCACAATCATATGTTATGCTCAGCTTTGTGCATTGTCTTGCAGTTTGCCCTTGCCTTCAGGTGCATATCTTTCTTTGCAGCTTGTATGCTTTGACTAAGTCTTCATCCCTGTCAAAAATAGGTCGTCTCTGGGCTTTGACACTCACTCCCGTCATTGTTATGACTTTCGAGTTCTGTCAAAAACGGGCAACTGTAGACACCCCATTTTTGACCGTCCTCAAGACTTGGACGTCACCGTTTGAACACTCGGTGATTATCCATGTTTTTGTTCGTCCTGAGCTCTTGGAGGTCTCGGCCACGCGCCTTGCCTCAAGACCTCTTGACTTGCCTGTTTTGTGTTTGGTTTTGCACCAAACACTTGTTGTTTTGCTTCTAAGGGCAGGGAATGGCTTGTTGGACATCCCCACACCTCATCGTCCATGGCTTTAGGCCACCGGCCATGTTTTCTTTCCACCGGTCATTGGTAATAGCCGGCCGGCATTATTTATGGTCGGCCGACCATTGTTTTGGTCAATTTGTCATTTTTGGCTAGCCGATCACTGTTCATCTGCTTTTGGCAGATATTTTATGCCAACTGTGATAGCGGGCATCCACAACGCACCCCCTCCATACACGTGTATGGAGGGATTTCACTCTTGCTTAGCTTGTTTTGTAAGCTTTTCAAGAGTGAATCTCTATAAAGGGAGGGCTTCTCCTCCCTCCTCAAGGGTTAGAGGTTGAGCTCCAGAGGTCCTGTTTTAGGGTTAGGAGTCTTGTATCTATCCCATCTCTATACCTCACTCTCTTTGCATATTTGTGTGTGTTTAGGGTGTTTTTGTTCTTAGTTTTGCACTAAGACACATAGTATTACACCATACATTAGCTACTGAGGTACTAAGGAGTTATTTTCAGAGTTCTTGAGTTGATTTAAGCTTGGAAAGGCTGCTGGAGCTCCATTCTTGAAGGTGGTCTTCAAGGGTAAGAACTTTACCTGTTTATTCCCCATTTTTGCATAGGCTTTTAGTCATCCTTGCATCCATTTTTAAGCTTAGTCTATAACTAATAAAAGTTCTGATTTTGAGTGCTTAAAATAGTTGTTTAAGGTCTCTTTGAGGTTTGGGGTTGTTTGACCCCTCTTAGGCCTTGTTTGGTCTCTTTTTTTGTGCACTTTTGGTGAACTCCGGGGCCACCTTGTGTTGGCCTCCTCACCACTGAAATCTAGAGGGATTTTAGTGGTGGGGATGGTACTTTAAGGTCCTAAGAAGGAGAGGGCCATCCCCTCTCCTTGTCGTCTTCAATACTTGTCATTTTAGCCTCATGTGTGAGCACCTTTCTTGAGTTCATGTTGGCCATGTCTTAAGTAGTATTTGTGCTTATTTTTCCATGATATAGCACTATTTTTAATTGGTTTAGACACACCATGCATGCCAAGCATACTTGTCTTGTAATGCCATGAAATTGCCTTAACATGCTATGTGCTTTGAGCCTTGTTTTTAGCATGATTTTGGCTAAGCTTTGTGAAGCTTTTATGCATGTTTTAGTGTGCTTGAGGTATGATTTTGGTCATTTGGGTCATCCATGACTTTCTTTGTATAGCTACCATGTAATATCCCTTGTAAGCCTTGAGTGTTGGCCCATCTAGCATGCTCTCCTTGCATCATTTCAGTGGTGTGGAACCACTTACCATGTTATTTCAGTCCATATAGCATGCTTGTATACTTGCATTTGTGGCTCCTTTGATGCTTCGAAAGGTTGATGTCTTATGCTCCATGTTTGGACCTTTGCGCATGCCTTTAGACTTAGGCCATTTAGATGCCATCTAGGTGGATTTTGGGGCTCATTTTAGCATGTCATATCTCTGTTTTTGGTCGCTTAATTCATACCATGTTTGGTTGCATTAAGTGTGGTGTAATGCCTCTTTAGTGGCCTTATATGCCTCATGCATTTGCTCCATTTGTTTTAGCTTGTTGGCTTTGGTCATCGCATGTATTAAGCTTACTTTGCCATGCTTTAGGACTGTCTCAAGTCATATTTTCCATATGCCCTTTGTTTTGCATGGTTTTGGTTCAAGTCCTCTTGCTATTTTTGGGCTTTAAGCTTTATTGCATGCCGTGTTTGGTTTGTTTATATGATTTGGCATCACTCTTAGCGCCATTTCAGAGCTTGCAACATTGTCACATTTGCATGCTTATCATCCTCTTTTAAGTGTGCTTAAAAGTCCCCTGTTTATGCTTAAGTGTTGACCCATTTGCATGCATGTTCGTATGTACATTAGCCTTCATTTCCTTGGCATTTGGCCACTGTTTTGGGCTTATTTGAGAGCTGTCCAAATTAGTTTAAGGCGATCTTCCGCTTGTTGTCACATGCTCGCCTTGTGTGTTGTTGCATGCTTGGCCTATCACATGTTGTTGCATGTTTAATTGCACATTTGGCATGCATCTTTGGTCAAGTTGTTTAACATGTTGTCACATGTCTTGCATACTTGCATGTTTAAATTACATCTTGCATGCTTGTTAGATTGCATAGTTGTTACATGCCTCGCATGCTTGTTTGCTTAGGTTGTGTGCCTAGTGCACATTGCATATGTGCATACTTGCCCCCATCCTCATATTGCATACTTAGGTCACATGCTTAGGTTGCATTTGGCATGCATGCCTTGCCTCTTGAATCCCCATGATAGAGGTTGGGCCCCCTTAGGTGTTTGTGCGCATTTCATTTGACATCAAAACGCATAACTTGACACGTCGGACCATCATGCAATGAAATGCGCGATTGGTGGCCCGAGGGTCGAGGGCCGTCCTCCTTTGAGTCATGAATATGATAAGGAGTGTGGTGGTGCAAACATTGGCTTTAAAATGCATTGACATGCCTAGTTTGCCCTCTGTTGCTGTCAAACCAGGATTCTGCAGGAAGATATGGTCGACCGACCATTCCTAGTGCCGGCCGACTAAATATCTTTGGCCGAGAGCTATACAACTGGTCGATGACCAGTTTACCATGGTCGGTGACCATTCCTTATGGCTGGTGGCATCCCACAATGTTCAGGAAGTGATGCTGAAGCATCCTTGGGACTTATGCAATTTTCATAGGCACAAAGTAGTGTAAACAGAGGCAGCTTGTGCATGGTGGTGGATTTTCGAGCGGAACCGAGCACGCATGCATTGGACCCTCTTTCCGAGGCTGTTTTACCGCTTTATTAGCTTAGTTAACTTGCTTAACTAGTTAAGTGGTCTGTAATTATTTAATTAGCTTGATAGTTAGTTAAATTTGTATTATTCTTTTGGTTCCTCCGAGAGAGGGCAAATTGTGTAATAAACGTGCGTGCGTGTGATGCATGTCTTCCAATCCCCACTTCTTTCTCCCTTTTACTTACCTGCTTTTGATGGTTAGTATTAGGACATATTTCAATTAGCATCCTTATGCTATGCACGTGTGCATTCATTCATTTGTATTGCATGCACCGGGCTCGGCGCATCATACTAATTGCATGGTGTTTCAAATTTAACTTGAATACATGTTATCTGTGCATTTCACATGCCATCCTTAGATTAGCCGAGCCTATTCTAGTGACATTATGTATGTGATACATTAGCCATTTTAACATGAACTAGGATCATGCATGATTGCTAACTAGTTTCTTGTTTTGGCTCAGAGTACACTGTAAGTGTTTTTATGCTTTGGCATCTTGCATGTATGTGAGTGTTAACATGACAGCATGCTTGCCATGAGGCTAACCGCTTTGTTGATTTACTGCCTGGATGGCTGTGGGTGAAGGTTGGATTGTTTGAATTGGAATAATTCATTGATATCCATATTTTAGCCTACTTGCAAGTAGCAAACCTCAAATCATTTCCAAACAATAGATATGCGATGCTTTGTTCCAAATTAGGCAATCTAGTCTATACTTTTGTGCGTCGTGCGCATCACATAGTAAGATTAGCTAAATAACCGGAATATGAATGCATAATGTTTTCAAAACTTGATATCATGATTAGTAGAGGCCGATCTTTGATCGGGCGAGCGAGGGTGCTCATAGCTGACCTTCCCCAATCATACCCAAGTTCCCGAGCCGAGACAACTTTGGTGATGACGGATACGTGGCCTTAGGCAAACGAGTTAGGGTTTCCTAAATTCCCCCATAAAAAAATATTTAGGTGGCGACTCTGTAGCTGGCAAAGCAGTCCATGTTTGGCACTTCTTTGAAAAAAATCTGTTTTCAAAAACGATTTGTCGGATTTGGACTCTTTGGTGATTTATCAATCTCACATTACACATTGTGAGATCAGATTAAGAACCATGACAATTTGAGTCCGAACTGTAGTCAGCCCCAAATGAACGAAACGGGATTCCCTCCCGGGACGTTCACGGACGTCAACCAGAAATTCAGCTTTTTCGAGCCATCCAAGTTGGCAATCCAATTTGTGAGATTTTGGACAATAAGTGTTTCCATTTGGTGCAAAAAATTGAGCTGAAATGGAGAAAACTACGAAGCTAGGGCTTTTGTAGAAGATAAGGTGTTGAGTGGAAGACAGGTGGCAGCATTTTGGAGGTTTTTGCCACTTTTGGCTGATCGGCCAAAAAAATGCCGACCGACCACCTTTTTTGGCCGATCGGCTAGTAATGTGGCGATGGTCATTTCTTGTGGCCGATAGCCTCTCACCTTGGCCGATGGCCTTTCCTTTTGTTCTCTGAGTTGTCTATGTGTTGGAGATGTTGAGAACTTGTGACTGGTTCCACTTCAAATGCCTTTCGGTGATGATTTTGCAAAGTCGCGCCTGTGTTGCTTCAATTTGTTTATCGAGTTGTTGTACTTTTGTTTATCGAGTTTTATTTTGTGTTGTTTAGTCCTTGTCTTGCTTATCGAGTTGTATTTACGTTTGGTTAGCTTGTCAAGTTCTTTGTTTCGCTTATCGAGTTGTTTTGTTGTTAGTTGGTTCACTTCCTAATTAATGCAATTCGAGCGTTTAGTTTTCAAAACAAAGTTCAATCTCATTTACATTGTTATGTAATGTGATGTGATATGATGCGATGCTTAGAATGAACAAATGTAACACTTTTTCAACAAAAAGAGCTGTTTCATTCCATCATATTTTCTTTTGGAAAAGTACATAGTTTTGAAGAAAATAAAACATGTCTGAGGCAGTACAATGTGCAAAACCACTAGTAAAAAGAAAAAAAAAAGAAAAAAAAAAGAGAAAAGCAGCAAAATGTCTGGATCGGTGCCAGTCGCCTCAAGTGCGGGAGTCCCTCCTCGTCCTCTTCCTGGACAATGGTGCAGGATCGATACCGTCAGCTCCGCCGTCAGAATCTGAGCCCGAGAAATCCCCAGCCTCATCTTGAGACGACTCTGCCTCTGCATCAGACTCGTCTTCATCTGGAATAGGCGCTCGCGAGCTACTCCCAAAGTGAGTACGCCCGGCTCTGCTAGGGCTGCATACCGAGATTGCTCGTCCTGCTCTCCCCGCTCCTCGGGCAGGTACGAATGGCCCTGCTGGAGCACCCCCTGCGGCCGGTATCTGGAATGGGGCCTGAAAAGAACAAATTGGTAGATGCATTAGTCAAGCTATGCAAAGTCGAGTATGGTATCGAATACAGTGTATGAGTACAGTGTATGAATGCTGTGAGCAGCGTATGAATGCCGTGAGTACTGCTGTGAGCAGTATGTGAGTTATAGTGTATCAGTGCCGTGAGTGGTATGTGAGTGCAGTGTATCAAGTGCCGTATTGATAATGTGATGTATCAGATTAGTATGGAACAAAATGTGCAAAGTTTTGGGACTGAGTTCGAAGGAACTTACTGGGATACCGTAAATGCTGACCAGGTCCATGCTCCTCTGCAGCATCCTGTAAGCGCGCCCTTAGGCTTCATGCTACAGTTCAGACTCAAATATCACGGTTCTTAATCTGATCTCACAATGTGCGATGTGAGATTGATAAATCACCAAAGAGTCCAAATTCGATAAATCGTTTTGGAAAACTGATTTTTGTAAAGAAGTGCCAAACATGGACTATTTTGCCAGATATAGAGTCGCCAATTAAATATTTTAATTTTGGAGAATTTAGGAAACCCTGACTCGTGCCTAAGGCCACGTGTCCATCATCACCAAAGTAGCCTCTTCTCGGGAACTTGGGTACGATTCGGGAAGGTCATTTAACGAGCACCCCTGCTCGCCCGATCAAAGATCGGCCTGTACTAAGCATGATATCTTGTTTTTGAAAATACATGTGTTCTTATTCTGGTTAATTAGCTAATCTTACTATGTGATGCGCACACCAAACAAGTATAGACTAGATCGCCTAATTTGGAACAAAACATTGCATATTCGTTTGAAAACAGTTTGAAGTTTGCTACTCACAAGTAAGCTAAAATGCGGATTTTAATGAATTGTCCGAATTCAAGTTATCCAACCTTCACCCACAGGCATTTAGGCAGTTAATCAACTAGCCTCATGGCGAGCATGCTTTCATGGCAACATTAACACACATGCAGTATGTTAAAGCGTAAACACTCACAATGTACTCCGAGCCAAAACAAGGAACTAGTTAGAAATCAATGAATGATCCAAGTTCATGTTAAAATGGCTAATGCAACACATGCAAAAATGTAATTAAGATAAGCTCGGCTATCCAAAGAATGTCATGTGAGATGCAACTTGGTACATGTATTCAAATTGGAATTAAAATACAATATACTTAGCATGATGTGCCGAGCCCGGTGCATGCAATACAGATGAATGGATGCAGACATGCAAGCATAAGGTATGCTAAATGAAATATGCCCTAAAACTAACCATCGTAAGCGGTTAAGTAAAAGGGAGAAAAAAATGGAGATTGGAAGACATGCATCACACACACGCATGCTTATTACAACAATACACCCTCTCGAGGGAGGGACCAAATAAGAAGCTAACTAGCTAATCTAAGCTAATTAAACTAATTATTACATAACAAATTAATGAACTATTCCTAGTTAACTAATTATTACAAAACGAATCGAATAGCTAACGCATTAACTACTTAAGAGTACAAACCAAAGAAAAAGCTAGCTATCTAAGCATGGCAGCTAAGGAAAGCAGTAAATCAGAAGGTTCTCGAAGGGAGAAGATTGGATGCATGCTCGGTCGCCTCGTTCGGAAATCGAATGCGATGTCCAGATTTGCCTATGTTTTCATTTGTTTTCATAAACTTGCACCAACCTTCAGAAAGATGAAACCCACCTTAGGAATCTTGTGGGAGGGTGGCCGACCACTTTTGGTCCCTAGAAACACCTGCCGACCACTTTTTGTTGTTGAAAACCAAGAAAAGTGGTCGGCCAGCTACTTTTTCTGGCAGGCCGACCAGTTGTTGCTGCCAGACTCCAATTTTCTACAACAGAGAGCAAGAAAGGGCATGTCAATGTATTTGCAAGATATGTATGCACAACCACCCCTCCCTATCATGTTATGAACTCAAGGGGTGTGGTTCTCGACCCTCGGGCCACCAATCGTGCATTTTCATGCATGATGGCCGAGAGGCAAAGTTGCACAATTCAATATGAAATTGAATGCACAAGTAAACACATAAGGCCTAGAACTCTATCACGTATGATCAAGACCGGGGTTTAAGGCACGTTTCATCACTTTAAGTATGAAACATCCCTCATTTCCCATGTTTGGTCTAACACCTATTCCAAACACAATGAAACACATAACATGGCATACACAATCCGAATAAACTACATGGCATACTCAATGCAATGTGACATGATTAACTTAACAAAGCTAATGGCATGCGAACAATGCTAATGAATGCATGCACAATGCAATGCTACAAGGACAAATTAACAATGCTAGGGACATGCACACACAATGCAAATATCAGCTAGCATGCACAATGCAATCATGTAAACTAAGCATGCACAACGCAAAGTACAAGGCATACATTATGCGATGAACAATGTGGCATACTCAATGCAATATACATGGCATGTTCAATGGACTTAAACTAAAAGGGGTAGACCTCAGTCATGCCCAAATCAGTGGCCATTGGTGATGAAATGAAGGCACATAAAGCAAGGCATGCTTGCATAACGCATTGGCCATCAAAGAGGCCAAAGAGCATAACTCTCAAGAGTGCTCGGTGAATGACAAAAGTGGAAGTGTAACAACACTAAGTGCACTGAAATGAAGCAAGAAATGATGCCAAATCATTCAAACAACATAAGTAAAGCTTGCTGGGGTCATAAGGCATGAAAGTTAGCAAAGAGAAACACAAAGGAGGCATGCAATACATGGCACAAATGCATGAACTAAGCATGGACAGAACTCAAGTAGGTCAAAACAAGGACCTAAACATGCAAAGATGAGGGCCTAAAGGGCTAGCCAAGCAAGCTAAGGCCATAACAAGGCCATAATGCACAACCCTTAGAGGCATTCAAAGCATGAATGAAGTGGGAACATAAGCATGCTATGAGCTCTGAAATGTCATGTAAAGTGATGCCAAATCATGCACACAACACAAATGAAACATGCAATGGTGCTCAAAGCTTGAGGCAAGTAAGAGCATTTGTACTACAAGTATAAAAACATGAAGCATGTGACTAAGGCAACCCAAAATAGTCGTACAACATGTTAGAATGAGTCTAAAACATGCATGGAAGTAGGCCAAAACATGCTAGCATGAAGGGCATAAGGCATGATTCATACAAGGCAAATAAGGCGGATTACACTACACCTATGAAGACCAAGCATGGAATGACTTAAGAAATAAAAATCAAAGTTATATCATGGCAAAATGACCCCAAAAAAACACTGAAGTGAGAGCTCGCAAGCTATGGCATCAAGGCATACGCAATGATTCATGTTAAGGCATAAAGGGGGAAACCCTCCAGAGCATTCAATAAGTGATAAATGCAAGTGTATGGCCATGAAACATGGGCTGAAATCACATAACAAGTGATGCGAAATCATTCAAATAAGCCATGTAGAGCATACAAGTGGACTTGGTGTACAAAGATAACAAGCTAGATTGAACTATAGCTATACAAAGCAAGTCATGCATGGCCAAGACAACCAAAATCAGACCTTAAACATGGTAAAACATGAACAAAATCTTCTTTAAGTCAAGCCAAAAGCATGCTAAAAAGACATGTCAAAGCATGCAGCATGCTAGGCTATTTCATGGGATTGCACGACAAGTGCAAGGAGCATGCGAAGGCTAACCAAACCAAACCAATACAGAGTCATGACATGGCAAAACATCACCAAAAACAGGCTAAAATGGAAAGAAAACAAGCTAGAATGACATGCTACTTCATAAAGCATACAAAGCTAGTTTGTGTGATTTACACTACAAGTGTATTTACCATGCGTGGAGTGACCAAAGCAAGTAAAAATAGTAGTATGCCACAGCAAATTAACCACAAGCTAAGATATGGTCTGCATACACTTAGTAAAGATGCTCAAACATGAGGCATATTAAGGCATGTATTGAATATGCAAGGAGAGGGGATGGCCCTCCCCTTATTAGGACCTTAAAACACCATCAGTGGTGAGAAGGCCAATACAAGGTGGTCCCAAAGTTCAAAAAAAAAAGGCTCAAAAAACAAGGCCAAACAAGGCCTAAGAGCGGGTAAACAACCCCAAACACAAAAGTAATCTTAAGAAAACTTTTTAAACATGCAAAAACAAAACTTTTATCAGTTATGAGCTAAGCTTAAAACAGCATGCAAGATAGGCTAAAAGCTTAAGCCAGAAATGAGGATTTAAAGGTCAAAAGCTCACCCTTGAAGACCCTCTTTATAACTGCAAGTCCAGCAGGTGTTTCAACCTCAAGGCAACCCAAGAACACCAAAATCAGCCCCTAAGCACCTCAGTAGCAAAAGGATGGTGTTTGAGTGTGTGTTTGTGTGTTAAAGTAAGACAAATCTACACTTTTGAACACAAAAATGAAGAACAAGAGTGATATAGAGACAAAGCTATATGTAACTCTCTTCCCTTAGATTTTCTGAACCTGGAGGAGGGAGGAGGAGCCTCCCTCTTATAGAAGAGGAAAGCCAAAGCTTCTTGGAGAAGCTAAGCTTGAATGCCACCCCAAAAACTAGCTGACTAGCATCAAAAGTGGTATGCCACCACAAAAGTGGTCTCCCGGACCACAGTGTTTCTCTAGGCAAAGGCAACAAGTTGTGGTTCAAAAACCACGCCAAACAGAGAATGTTATGCGGTCCCGAGACAAGGTGTGTGACCAAAGGCTCCAAAAAATTGGAAAGTAGTCTCCAAACGGGAAAAGTGGCCTACGACCACGAAAAGTAGTCTACGACCACAGAGAGATGGTCTACAAGACCACTCCCTCCCTCCGGGAACGGAAAACAAGACTTGGTCCGCAAATCGAGTCGAAGCACAAAGAGTTCAAAGGCCCGGAGGCAAGGCTCTCAGCCAAAACTCTGAAACCTCAGATCGAACATAATATGCACCATCACCGCGCACTCAATCGATGACGTCTGAGTCTTAAGGTCAGTCAAAAATGGGGTGTCCACAGTTGCCCCTCTTTGACAGAACTCGAAAGTCATAAGTGACGGGAGTGAGTGTTAAAGCCCAGAGATGACCCATTTTTGACAAGGCCAAAGACTTAGACAAACAGGCAAGATAACAAAGAAATGTGCCCCCAGGCAGGGGTGAAATGCAAGGGACATGCACAAAGCCGAACATAACTTATGATCATGTAAAGAAAGCTGCAACGAAGCAAATATGCAAAATAAATGCAACAATTTAAGCAAGCGAAAATGAACCAAACTACATTACATGCAGAAAGGATGTAAGAGAATCATACAATTCTCACTACGTCTCACACGGAGAATACAACACCGGTCTAGTTCGTCTAGTCATGCCTGCCTCAAATGAACTGTACATACAATACTATGCCTGCAAAAGAGAGAAACTCAACAGGTAAAATATTGTTAGAAACATGCATAGCAATACAAGTGAAAAGTGCGTAATAACACAAGTCGAGGGATGCATGACAATGCAACATAAGTGTGACGCATAACGCAATGCATCAACAAGTGCAGGTAAGGTGCGCAAGATAGCGCGAATGATACTATGCAATGCACAAAACAGTGCGATGGAGGTGCGCAAGATAGCGCGAATGAAATGCAATGGACAAGATAGCGTGATGCGCAAAATAGCGCGAATGATATGCAATGCACAAGATAGCGCGGTGCGAAAGATAGCGCTGTGCGCAAAATAGCGCGAATGATATGCAATGCACAAGACAGCGTGATGCACAAGATAGCGCGAATGATATGCAATGCACAAGACAGCACAATGCGCAAAATAGCGCGAATGATATGCGATGCGCAAGACAGCGCGATGCGCAAAAAAATAGCGCGAATGATATGCCATGCACAAGACAGTGCGATTGTAGACAACTCATTTTTGACCGACCTTAAGACTCAGACGTCACCGATTGAGTGCTCGGTGATGTTGCATTTTGTACTCGATCAGAAGTCTCAGAGTCGCGGCCATGAGCCCTGCCTCCGGATTTCCAAACCCACTTTTGTGCCTTGCCTCGGTTTGCGAACCAGACTTGGTTTTCTCTATTTCTTTTCCTGAGGGGAGGGAGAGGTCCCGTAGACCATCTCTCAGTGGCCGTGAGCTACATTTTGTGGCTGTAGGCCATTTTGCCCATTTCGGAGCCTGGTTTCCGATTTTTCGGGACCGTTGGCCGTGTGCCTCGGTTTGGGACCGCTTAACTATCTCCGATTACTCCAGTTTTTAGCATGAATCTTATTTACTCCCTTTTGAGGGACACTGAGGTCTGAGAGACCCACTTCGTGGTCGAATGCCACTTTCGATGCTTAACAGGCAGTTTTCGGGGCCCCGAACTGCGCGTTCTGGCCCCCCCGGAACATTCGTTATGCATCGATTTTCATTCATTTTTGGCAGGTACCTCTGTTTCATCACCAGGAAGGTCGTAGAAGGGTGAGAGGCCAGCAATTGTTTCAGCAACCAATTATATTCCTCCGGCGCCCTCCGACGCCCGTTTTTTCTCACTTCCAAGCCAATGTTGACCACCCTTGGACCATTTTCTTGAACTTTTAACCACATATTTGTGATGTACACACCTGGGAGGCCACCAATATCATATGGCCGACCACTAATGTTGATTGACCCTTTCGAACCCCTCCAAAAAGTGGGCTTTTCTCTCTCCTGGTTTACTTTCTCCAGTTTTTGACCACATGGTTGTGTTGTACACACATGGGAGGCCACAAATATCATATGGTCGGCCACTAATTCTCATTGACCTTTTCGACCCTTGGCCGGCCGGCCATAGGGGGTGGCCGGCCGGCCACCTGCAACTTGGAAAACTAGCCGGCCTTGTTCCCCGGGGTGAGTACATTAGAGCTGTATATCTGTTTTCCCCCAAAAAACCCTGTATCCGAGGGACAGCTTTTGGGGGGAAACTTGTTCCATTTCCCCCCACCTTTTCCCTCCTTTTCTCCTCCTCCTTGGTCCATATAACTGGCCTCCAGCACTGGTCCAAGGGTTGGGAAAAAATTTGCCTTCAAGCCTTGCATCATATCTCCCTCCATCTCCCTCTTTCAAGCAAAAACAACCAAGTTCTACCACCTTTTCTTCATCACCACCTAGCATCACCATCACTACTCCATTTCCAGCAGCTTGGGGAGCTTTCCAGCAGCTAGGAGGCATCACTTCTCAAGCCAAGAAGCAACCAAAGACTTGTCTTCAAGGGTAAGTTCCATTTCCCCTTTCTTTGGTCCATTTCTTGTATCATTTATAAGCCATATATGCTTGCTGTTTTGATCTCTGGCCCTAACTGAAAGTGGCATTATTTTGAGCTCGTTTTCAATTTTTCTTAAGGGCCTCTCACTGTTTGAGGTCCCCATCGTGCACTTGCTTCATTATCCCTCTTGTATGCCATAATCTTGCATAGTATTTTTGGCCTATGTGTGATCTGTTTTGGAGCATGATGTAAACCGTAGATAGGCTTATTTTGAGCCTTTCTTCAACATTGAAGAAGGGCTCATCACTGTTTGGGACCTCCATGTGCCACTTGTCATTATACCCCTCTTTGGTCCCCATTTTTGCATGATTTATTAGCCTATTGTGCTTCTATTTTTGGGCAATTTTCAGAGCTGAAAAAAGTCTTATTTTGACAGCCTCTTCATGTTTTATTGAGGGTCTTTTACTGTTTGAGGCATCATTTATATACTTTGTGTTATATCTCTCTTTTTGGCCATATTTTGCATAATATTTTTGGCTTGTATGCATACTGTTTTGGGTCCGGCCTTCAACTATAAAATGCATTATTTTTGGTCCCTCTTCAATGTTGTTGAAGGGCTCCTTCGTGTTTAAGGCCAGAAACCTTCACTTGCTTCTTTGTCCACCTTTTGGTCCATTTCTTGCATGAGAGTTTAGCCAAACCTTTGCTGGTTTTTGTGGTTTTCCATACACTGTAAAAGATCATTTTTTGGGCCCCTCTTCAACTCTGTTGAAGGGCCCTAATCTGTTTGGGGACAGCAGCTGTGAGTTGCTTCTTTATCTCGCATTTAGGGCCATTTTTGCATGCTAGTTTTGCCCTATTTGTGTTTGCTGTTTGGCCATGCTTTGAACTGTAAAAATGCTTATTTTTGGGCTTCCTTGCTTCTGTCTTTTCATTCCATGGACCAATTATGCATGCTTTGTATAGATGTAAGCCATTTCATGTACCTAGTTTTGCATTTCGGGAGAAATTCCATGCATCGGGTGTCATTTCGCCTTGTCTCGGGGCTGTTTTCCCCCACATTTTGCTACTGATTTTTGCATATTTGCATATCATATTCCGTGTCTTTGCCATGTCTCATTAGAGTGGCATTTCGGTGCCTGAGGGTCGGTCCTCAGTTTGCATGCACGCGTGCACGCATTTCAAGTCGTCTTGTTTTCATCTGATGGCCTCCTATGTGAGTGTGGCTGAGGCTCTCTCATGTTGGTGTAAGCCCATTATTGCATTGCGTATGCCATTTCATCCATAGCATTGTGTATGCTCGGTTGTATATTACCTCGTATAGCGTGTATGCCATTCCATAACATTGTGTATGTTAAGATTGTATCTTAGTTGCATTTCATGCATGTCATGTATATTGCATCGTGTTCGGGATAGGACTTAGTCTGGGCACGGGAAACGAGGTGCATTTCGTACTCCGAGTAACGGAACGTGTCTCAATTCCCCAGTCACCGACACCCCGGATCATCCATGATGGAGTTAGGTCTTGTTGTGTTTTCATGTGCATTCATTTCATATTAAATTGTGCAATTCGACTCCTCGGCCATCATGCCTCGATATGCGTGATTGGTGGCACGAGGATCGAGGCATGCATACATTTGTGAAAATACATTGATATGCCCCTTTCCTGCTCTCTATTGCAGCAAATCAAGAATCAGCGGTCTTCCGAGGCTTGGCACGCATTTCAAGAACAGGTGTAAACGGAGGCTAATTGGGGTATCGTCATGGATTTCCGCGCAAGGCAGCCTAAACATACATCATTCATCAAAAGCAAGGCAGTCCTTGGCTTGCACGCCAGTTTTACAGCTTTCTTAGTTAATTTGTAAATTAATTAGGAATTTGTACATTATTTGGACTGTAATATTTATTCGCGACTGTATTATTCTTTCGGACCCTCTGTGCGAGGGCATAACTGTAATAAGTGTGCGTGTGTGTGATGTATGTCTTCCAACCCCACGTCTTTCTCCCTTTTATTTACCAGCTTATGATGGTTAGATTAGGGCATATTTCAATTAGCATACAGTATGATAGCATGTTTGCATTCATTCATCTGTTTTGCATGCACCGGGCTCGGCGCATCATACTAACCGCATTTGTATTTCAATTCCAAAGTTGAATACTTGTTAGCTGCTGCATCTCATATGCCATGTTTAGAATAGCCGAGCCTGCTATAGTTGCATTTTTTAAGCATGAAAAAATAGAACCTTTTCCAGTAGAAAGTTAAGCTTAAATCAGCATGAAAATAAGGCAAAAATCTTAAGCAAAAATGGGCGATTTAAGGGTTAGAAACTCACCCTTGAAGACCACCTTTAAAGCTGCAACTCCAACAACTTTTCTAAGCTCAAACTAGTCCAAGAACACCAAAACCAGCTCCTAAGCTCCTCAGTAACAAAAGGATGGTGTTTGAGTGTGTGTTTGTGTGTTAAAGTATGATAAAACTACCCTTAAGGTGATTTTCTTGGAGGAATAGCCAAATCAGGAGGTGACACGTTGCACTAGTGATCCATGAAACTAAATGTTCTTGGTGGTTCTATCAAAATGCTTATCAGATAATGCTGGTGATTGTTTCCTATTTTATATGAATTAGTTAAGAGATATTCTTCTATTTAATATCTCGAGCAGAATGTGTTCCTAATATTTTAAGATATGGCTATTAACCATTATTTCATACCACAATAGAGCTATAATCTTGGGATTTGGTCTGGTGATTATGACATATGTTATTCATCCATCATATCTTGAGTCCCACTACCTATGATCCAACGGTAAGAAGTATGTGGTAGAAACTATTCTTCTTGCTAATTAGCAAATCACCATACCCGCTGCAGGACACACCGATGCCAGCAACCAATACCCAGAAGGGAGGAAGGAAAGCAATCCCCGAAGCCCCTCAGCACACCAGGAATGGAAGGCACTCTCACCGACCTTCAAACCCCGGTTTTACCGGGGCATCCTTTTGGCCATTCGACCTAGTGCATATTCGGATCCATAGTGACCATTCCAAACTAGGACAGGTTGCTTACCCGAGCTGCGTGCGTAGTGAGACCCTAGCTCCTGACAAAATAGGACAGGGAAACCCTACCCCAACATAGGGGTGTTTTGGCTCTCACTTGTCGGCTATGTGCTTTTAGAGTGCGTCTCTATAGGAATGCATGTATCAGTCTACAAGTTTGGGCATCAGGCCTGCGGGCACCAGTTTAGTAGTTTGGGCATCAGGCCTGCGGGCATCAGTATCTGGGAATCAGTTTTACCCGAGGGTATCAGATTTGAGGCAGAATTTTGGGGGCAGAATTCAGTAGAGAGCACACTTATTCAACTAGGCTCATATCTGTTCAGGTGAAATCAGGCTGAGATGCTATCTGTTTTCTCTTTTGCTAGGCAGTCTTGGAACCATAGCTTCAGAAGGCCCCAATATTCCCCGGGTTCATCGGACTTGTGCTGATAGACTTTGTCGAGTCAGAGATTCAGTTCAAGGGCAAATTAGTGTTCCTTCGCCAGAGGCAAGGTAAAAGGGCCAGTCAGGCACAAATCACCAGTTCAACAGTTACCAGATCAGTGGCCCTTATCTACCCCACCAGCGAACAGTCAGCCTGAGGTCTCAGTTTCTACTGTAGGGATAAATACCAGTCAGTTAGATGGATCAGCAGAACACATCAGGGATGGAGGCAATGATGCGCCAGATGCAAGAAAGTATGAAACTCATGCAGCAAGATGCTGTCCGCCAAGCTGAATTCAAAAAACAGCAGACTGCGGTCATGGCCCAACAGGCAGAGTTAATCACCAGATTGCAACAGCAAAACAGAGCATCTGCTTCGCATCAAGCTCCCCTCCCACCAGTAGATCCAACACCCGGGGAGACACCAAATGTCCAAGAAGGTACGGACATTCCGACAGGGCCAGCTCCGCCCCCAATCTTACCCCAGCTGTCTAAAGCACCAATCAACCCATCGGACTCTCCCTTTGAGTTCGAGGTAGACCATACAGCGTTGAAGTTGAGCAAGCTTGAAAAGTTGTTCAAGAAATCCCAGGGGGTAAAATCCATCACGGACATCGAGGACGGGTACACCGACGCAGTTGTGACACTGCCGGACAAGTTCAAGATGCCTCACATCGACCGTTTTGACGGGTCAGGAGATCCTATGGTCCACCTGAGTTTGTTTTCAGATGTTCTGCACCCGATGGGCTAGACAAGATTACAGAAGCTTTCCCTTTTTGGCAAGACCCTGTCGGGTATCGCGGCCATCTGGTACGGCAAATTGGAGGATTCAGTGAAACGAAGCTGGAAGGAGATGGCCGAGGCCTTTGTCGCACAATATTCATACAATACCCAAATCGAGATTACGACCCGTGATCTTGAGACGACGAGATAGGAGCCTAAGGAGAGCTTCTCAGAATTCGTGGCCCGTTGGAGGGCCAAAGCCTCAATGATGACCCTTAGGCCCACTGACAAAGATCAAATTCGGATGATTGTGCGCAATCTCCAGCCCAAGCTTATGCAAAAAATGATTGTACTCCCCTTCCCTACCTTTTCTAATCTGCATGAGAAGGGCGTACAGATTGAGGATGCTATGAAGCAGGGCCTCATTTACCAGGAGAAGGAGCAGCCCAGGAGGGCGTTTACCCGCAGTTCAAATGCGACCACCAGTGGTGATGCAGCTGGAAGATCTTCTGAAGTGGGCATGGTCACCACCACCACATCAAAAAAAGCTACCCCATTCACCGGTGCATTCGGGAGTAGCTCGCAAGCGGCCAAATATCCACCCCAAGCCAAGAAGGTTTTCACCCCACTTTATATGTCGTTGTCAAAGGCCCTAGGGGTCTTGATCAAGAAAGGGCATCTGAAGCCCCTGGAGCCACAGCCATTACCAAAGAACCTCCCTCTCTCACACAACCCAGCAAACTACTGTGCCTTCCATCAGCGAGCTGGCCATGACACTGACATGTGCTTTCGTATCCGCCACGAAATACAAGATCTGATCGACAACGGGGTCATCCCCGCACCAGGTCCTGCAAAGTCTATCGGCACTTGATCAGTGAACTTGTAGGGGATAATGTGATGTAATCGAGAGATGAACCACCTGCGGGCGGCGTTCAGTTTATTTCAGATATGGTGTATGGCACGCACTGTTTTGAGCATTTGTGAATGCTGGTTTTTGTACTGTCTGACTTGGGTATTGGGTCAGTCTTGTTGTTTTGTACAGAGTCAGTCTTTTCTTACTGAGTCAGTAGGGTCTGTCTTGTTGTATCGAGTCAGTCCTGTTGTACAGAAGTCGGGTGATTCCGGGGGTGTTACCTCGGATATCATTATTTTGTTTTTCGTCTGTCTTTTTGCTTCCTTGTGAGTCTGTTTCTGCCGAGGAGCCAATGACACCAAAAGATTTGAATGAAACAGCAGTGATTTTCACACTCTTGTGTTTACTTCTGCCTTGCACTAGTCGTGCCAGAAAGTTTGAGTGAAACGACAGTACTTTTCGCCTACTCTTCTGCACCCCAAAATCATTGCATTGACCTAAGTTTTTCAAAACTTTTTGAACACTGCGGTGAAAACGAAGAGGAAAGAATTCCTTAGGTTTTGCAAAAATTTGATCTATTGAGTGAAAGAGAGGCGTGCTAAGCCCTTAATGATTGAAATCATGCTTGTTAATGTGAGTACTGGGAAGGATCCTGGCTTGATCCAAAATCCTGCTATAGTTGCATTTTGCATGTGTTGCATTAGGCATTTCTGTATAATTAGGATCATGCATGATTTCTAATATAGTTTTGTTTTAGCTTGGAGTACTCGGTGAGTTTTATGCTTTAGCATCCTTGCATGCGTGTGACTGACTGCCATGAATAGCATGCTTACCATGAGGCTATGTGCTTATGTGATATAAACTGCCTGAATGCCTGTGGGTGAAGGTTGGGTTATTTGGATTGGAACAAATCATTGACTGTGAGTTTTAAGCCCACTAGATAGTGGCAAAATCATGTTTTCTAAGCCCACCTGAGGGTGGCAAATCCACGTCTTAGCCTACTTGCGAGTAGCACCATCAAACCATTTTCAAACAAACAAACATGAAATGTTTTGTTCCAATTCAGGCGATCCAGTCTATACTTGTATGCTGTGCGCATCACATAGTAAATCTAGGCTAATAACCGGAATAAGAACACACAATGTTTTCAAAAATAGATATCATGATTAGTAGAGGCCGATCTTTGATCGGGCGAGCGGGGGTGCTCACGAAGTGACCTTCCCCAATCGTACCCAAGTTCCCGAGCTGAGGCAACTTTGGTGATGACGGACACGTGGCCTTAGGCAACGAGTCAGGGTTTCCTAAATTTCCCAAAATAAAATATTTAGGTGGCGACTCTGTATCTGGCAAAGCAATCCATGTTTGGCACTTCTTTCAAAAAAAAAATCTGTTTTCTAAAAACGATTTGCCGGATTTGGACTCTTTGGTTCAGATTTGGCAAATTGAGAGTCCTGAGCTGTAGTGACCCCAAATGAACAGAACGGGAGCTCGTTCCTCCCGGGGCGTTCGGGGACGTCTACAGCGATGCGCAAAATAACTCGAATGACGCAATGCACAATGCAACTATAGGTGCACAAAATAGTGCGATTGATAAATGTATGGTAGATGCAAAGGGGGACGTATTCTAACCACGTTGGAATCACGAGAGAAGGAAAAACAAAACAACCACCCAGGTGTGTTCAAAACACAACCTGAGATAAAACACGCCCAGGCCCGTTCACACGCGTCCTGAGAGAAATTCCAAACACGCCGAAATCGTGTGAGCAATGGGACACTCAAACCACGTTGAAATCGTGAGAGGAGGTCTGAAAACAACCCGTCTAGGTGTTCAAAACACAACTTGAGGTAAAACACGCCCGGGCCCGCGCACATGCGTCTTGAGATAAATACCAAACACGCTGAAATCGTGTGGGGAACGGGACACTCAAACCATGCTAAAATCGTGAGAGGAGGTCTAGAACAACCTGCCCAGGTGTGTTCAAAACACAACCTGGGATAAAACACGCCCAGGCCCGCGCACACGCGTCCTGAGATAAATTCCAAACACGTTGAAATCGTGTAAGGAATGGGTCACGCAAACCACGCTGAAATTGTGAGAGGAGGTCTAGAACAACCCGCCTAGGTGTGTTCAAAACACAACCTGAGATAAAACACGCCTAAGCCCGCGCACACGCGTCCTGAGATAAATCCAAACACGCCGAAATTGTGTGAGGAACGGGACAATTGAACCACGCTGAAATCGTGTGAGGAATGGGGCACTCAAACCACGCTGAAATCATGAGAGGAGGGCCAAAATAACCCGCCTAGGTGTGTTCAAAACACAAACTGAGATAAAACACGTCCATGCCTGCGCACACGCGTCCTGAGATAAATTCCAAACACGCTGAAATCGTGAGAGGATCGAACAGTCAAACCACGCTGAAATCGTGAGAGGAGGTCCAGAACAACCCGCCCAAGTGTGTTCAAAACACAACCTGAGATAAAACACGCCCAGGCCCATGCACACGCGTCCTGAGATAAATGCCAAACACGCTGAAATCATGTGAGGAACGGGACACTCAAACCACGCTAAAATCGTGAGAGGAGGTCTAGAACAACCCGCCCAAGTTTGTTCAAAACATAACCTGAGATAAAACACGCCCAGGCCCGCGCACACGCGTCCTGGGATAAATCCCAAACACGTTGAAATCGTGTGAGGAACGGGTCACTCAAACCACGCTGAAATCGTGAGAGGAAGTCCAGAACAACCCGCCCAGGTGTGTTCAAAACAGAACCTGAGATAAAACACGCCCAAGCCCGTGCATACGCGTCTCGAGATAAATTCCAAACACGCTGAAATTGTGTGAGGAACGGGACACTTAAACCACGCTGAAATCGTGTGAGGAATGGGACACTCAAACCACACTGAAATCGTGAGAGGAGGGCAAGAACAATCCACCCAGGTGTGTTCAAAACACAACCTGAGATAAAACACGCCCAAGCCCGCGCACACGCATCCTGAGATAAATTCCAAACACGCTGAGATCGTGTGGGGAATCGAACACTCAAACCACGCTAAAATTGTGAGAGGAGGTCCAGAACAACCCGCCAAGGTGTGTTCAAAACACAACCTGAGATAAAACACGCCCAGGCCCGCGCACACGTGTCCTGAGATAAATTTCAAACACGCTAAATTCATGTCAGGAATGGGGGAAGAGGGAGGAACAAAGTGACATATCCCCGTGTTCCGGAATGGTTCAAGCACTGGAACATATTCTAAATGCTCTTAACTGAAAAGGGAGAAACATAGGGATGTATCCCCGTGTTCGAAATGGTACGAGCATTGGAACGTATTCCAAATGCTCTAAACCAAAGGGGGAGACACCTAGGGACGTATCCCGGTGTTTCTGACAGGCATTAGAGACATAGGGACGTATCCCCATGTCTTAGAAAAAGAAGGAAGCATAAGGACATACCCCCATGTTTCAGAGAGAAGAAGTCAAAAACCTCTCAGCGTAGTACACTCAAGAGAGGAGAAAGGGAGAAATCTCTCAGCGTAGCACACGCGGGAGAGGAAAGAGGAAAACCTCTCAGTGTAGCACACGCAAGAGAGGAAAGAGAAAATCTCTTAGCGTAGCATACGCAAGAGAGTAAAAGGGAAAACCTCTCAGCGTAGCACACGCGAGAGAGGAAAGAGAAAATCTCTCAACTCAGCACACGCGAGAGAGGAAAAGGAAAAAGCTCCCAGCGTAGCACACGCAAAAGAGGAAACAGAAAATCTCTCGGTGTAGCACAAGCAAGAGAGTAAATGGGAAAACCTCTCAGCGTAGCACATGCGAGAGAGGAAAGAGAAAATCTCTCAGCGTAGCGCACGCGGGAGAGGAAAAAGGAAAACCTCTCAGCGTAGCACACGCAAGAGAGGAAAGAGAAAATCTCTCAGCGTAGCACACACGAGAGAGGAAAAGGGAAAAACCTCTCAGCGTAGCACACGCGAGAGGGGAAAGAAAGCATCTCCCAGCGTATCATACGCAAGAGAGGAAAGGAAGCATCTCTCAGCGTATCGCACGCAATGGAGGAAAGGCAGCATCTCTCAGCGTATCACACGCAAGAGAGGAAAGGAAGCATCTCTCTGCGTATCACACGCAAGAGAGGAAATGAAGCATCTCTCAGCGTATCACACGCAGGATAGGAAAGGTAGCATCTCTCAGCGTATCAAACGCAAGAGAGGAAAGAGAAAATCTCTCAGCGTAGCACACGCGAGAGAGGAAAAGGGAAAAAACCTCTCTGCGCAGCACACACGAGAGGGGAAAGAAAGCATCTCTCAGCATATCACATGCAAGAGAGGAAAGATAAAATCTCTCAGTGTATCACACGCAAGAGAGGAAAGGTATCCAAACGCGCGCCAAACGTGAGAGGAGAAAGGTAAAACCGAACTCGTGCCAAACGCGAAAGGAAGGGAAAACCAAACGCGTGCCAAACGCAAAAGGAAGGGGAAACCAAACGCTCGCCAAATGCGAAAGGAAGGGGATCAGTCGAACTGAACCGGAACTCCTTTTAATGAACAGTACATGCAATACTGTGCATGACAGAAACCTGACAGGTAGAATGCAATACAATGCAATATGTTTAAGGAATGCAACAAACAAACAAAGCAGCGCTTTAGAATGTACCTCATGAGGTGGGTGGCGGTGAACTGCTCTGCTCCGATGGGGATCTCCCCTTGTGTTCTTCGAACACTTACCTTCATCTCACAGTTCAAAGGTTCTGAATTGCTAACAAGGAGCAACATCTGCTAGGGAAACCACAGATGCCGCTTTTCTTCCTGATCATACTAACAACTTTTCCTATTCTTCAACGGGGTGACACACTAGATTGGATCAGTATCCAGAATTGAAGTGCATACATGCCGCCTCAACCTATGGGGCTTCCATACAGATTTCAAGCCAGGGATACACCCCTGGGTATTCAAACCAGACTTTAATCTCAAAAATTCCAAACCTTTATGTTCTAGGCAACAGCCATTCGAACTCTAGTTTCCACCATCGCAATTGATCTCCCAGGAACTCATTGCAAACACAGCCAAGATGCTTCTGGCAGGGACGGTGCTCGAGGAGAGCACTTCTGATCGATGTTCTGGCATCGAAATAGTCAACACAGTGTTTTGTTCACTTTGAACACACAGCTCGTACAGTACACTACTCATTCTGAACACACAGCTCATAACACAGTACTTGATTTATTCTGCACACGGCTCATACAACGCACTACTCACTCTGAACACACAGCTCATAACATAGTACTCGATTTATTCTGCACACAGCTGATACAACGCACTGCTCACTCTGAACACACAGCTCATAACATAGTACTTGATTTATTATGCACAATCCTGATACAACGCACTGCTCACTCTGAACACACAGCTCATAACACAGTACTCGATTTATTCTGCACATGGCTCATACAACGCACTACTCACTCTGAACACACAGCTCATAACACAACACTCGATTTATTCTGCACACGGCTCATTCTGAACAAATAGTTCAATCTGAACATACTGAATGTAGTGACAGTACTTGCAGAGGTTGAAACAAAATTAGAAGCTCCAACTTTTCCCTCTTTTCTTTTGCTTCGTAGCCCGGAATCCATATAGCTTCAGATAGGTCCTGGTTTTACTATTCTCGCATGACCTGGGTTGAACCGTGCAGTTTTATGAAAGAACAAAACATGTTTTGCACATATGTGGAGAATGGCACAGCACTCCTGAGCACAAAACGATTCATTTTTTTGAAATTGAGAAAAGTGTTCTAAACCGGGTATTGAGCCTACAACTGACCACAACCAAAATGACTCAACAAAGAAAAACAAAAGTTAAACAACCTGAACACATCAAGTAACACTCGAAACGACTCAAAACAAGAATCGAGAAAAACAACACAACCAACACGACACTCAGACGTATTACAAAGACGAGAGACCTCTCAGATCATGAGGAGCCAGTTTCTTCGGGTCAAATAGTTCAATCTGAACATACTGAATGTAGTGACAGTACTTGCAGAGGTTGAAACAAAATTAGAAGCTCCAACTTTTCCCTCTTTTCTTTTGCTTCGTAGCCCGGAATCCATATAGCTTCAGATAGGTCCTGGTTTTACTATTCTCGCATGACCTGGGTTGAACCGTGCAGTTTTATGAAAGAACAAAACATGTTTTGCACATATGTGGAGAATGGCACAGCACTCCTGAGCACAAAACGATTCATTTTTTTGAAATTGAGAAAAGTGTTCTAAACCGGGTATTGAGCCTACAACTGACCACAGCCAAAATGACTCAACAAAGAAAAACAAAAGTTAAACAACCTGAACACATCAAGTAACACTCGAAACGACTCAAAATAAGAATCGAGAAAAAACAACACAACCAACACGACACTCAGACGTATTACATAGACGAGAGACCTCTCAGATCATGAGGAGCCAGTTTCTCCGGGTATTGTTTTCCACCCTTTCTTATTTGCGATTCTCACATCACTTGACCCTCAGGCTCGACTTTTCTGAAAAAGCCCTTTTCTCACTTTTTCTCTCATCACACATCTCTCTATTATTCAATCTCTCGTTTTTAATCCCTCCCCTGGGTGGTTGATGGATAAACAAGAAGTTGTGGGCTCTTGCCCCTAGCATTCTGCTAGATTCTCATTCTTCTACGCACAGCTAGCGAATTTTCCCACATAGGGGTTGTACTAAAACTGGGTGTGTAGCAAATGTGCAGTTGACATCGGTTGATGATGCTCTATTGGGGAGTTTGGACGTGATCAGATGTGTCCAGATGAGGGAGTGGAATATCCTGATCCATTCCAATTTGTGCTTCGTACTTAGCTTGATACCTCGCTTCTCGAAGGATATGAGAGCTTTCTGCCCTTTGTTGTTGACTTCAGTTGTGCCCTTTTCTGGCAGGTAGAGGGCCCTTTTCTGGCAAGTGTGGTGACAATGAGGAAAAGACAGAACACCTGACTCAACTGTGCCCCTAGTTCATCATTTTGACCATTTTTTTGTTTTGGTTTTCTACTAAAACAATTTTGATGAATATGAGAGTTAGATTAACACACTTGTTCAATTTTTGATTTGAAATCATGCAAGTCAGGTTATGAGTACTAAAAATTTTCCTTTTTGGGTCCAAGATATGGTCCAGTTTTGTAAAAGGTAGAATCGTTTTCGAGAAAATTAGTCAACCTCTGTAAAAATTCTCAAAAACTATTTTTACAAATGGCCATTACTCAACGCGCACGGAACCTACTCTTGAGATGCACGACCTCAGATCCATAACAATGGAAGATTGCCCCTTATCTGAACGGCACTCTATGGCAATGGAAAATTGCCTCTTGTTTGAATAACACCGCAATACATTGTATGGCAACGGAAAGTTCCCCCTTGTCTGAATGACACCTCAGCGCATTGAATGGCAACAGAAAGTTGCCCCTTGTTTGAATAGTACCATAGCACACTGAATGGCAACGGAAAGTTGCCCCTTGTTTGAATAGTACCGCTGCACACTGTAACCAGTTCTCAAGGTGGCAATCACAACCGAATTCTCGGATACAGAGAAGACAAGGATAATTAGAGCCATTACATGGACACAAACGATTTGAAAGTGTTTGTGGCTGGACTTCAGAATGAAGTTGCCTACGTATCCCAAACATAGGAATCAAGCCTTACGTAGTTTCGGTTAAGGTACACTCGTTTATTAACCTCTCCTTTTGTGCTCTAACTTTTGCCAAGGCCGCCCTTTCTAGGTTTTTAACCTTGCGAGCTTTGTTTTTCTTTTCTTCTTTTTTCCTTGTTTTTTCAAACTTTGCATTTTTTCTTTTTTTTTTTTTGTTATTTTTGTTATTTTTCTTGCTCTAACTTTTTCCTGGGTCACCCTTTCGGATTTTCGGCCCAGCGAGCCTCTCAAGGGTAAATGTGTAGCTGGTCCATGTCAAATGGTTTAAGAGTCTCGAAGCCATTTGAATCCAGGAGAATGGCTGATGTTCGTTGATGATGTAGGAGTCCATCTAATGGGGGTGGAATTTTCCCCTAATGTTGTTGATAGGAACTCAATTGTCCTTCAGTAATACTTTCTTCTTTCCTCCCTTCTGGGATTTGGCATTCTTGCCGATCTTCATTAGCTTTGAGAAGCATCCCAATTTTTGGCTCTTCGAGCACATCTGGTATTTTTCGTGCCCCTAATTCGAGGGGTGCTGCTGGTCTAGCTTCGCAAGTTTCCTTTGATCACATCTGATCTTCTTGATCTAACTTTGTTGCCACTTATTCATGGGTTACTTCAGAAAGGGCCACACAGGTCTCATATCATGATTGCCCTTTGAACATTCTGAATCCAAGTCCAAGGTTTGAAGGTAAGGGGTCGAGTCTCGAGGATGAGAGCGATCCTAAGCTGCACAATCTTAAGAGCGATTCCACACAGGTCTTCACAAGACCGTGCAAAACATTTTTTGAAAGCTTTTAAGAAAGCGACTAGTTGCTCGCGCTGAAGACAATGTAGAACCAATATGGATCAAGCCAGGATCCTTCTCAATACTCATATTAACAAGCATGATCTCAATCATTAAGGGCTTAGTACGCCTCTCTTTCTCTCAATTGATCAAATTTTGCAAAACCTGAGGAATTCCTTCCTCTTCATTTTTATCACAATGTTCAAAAAGTTTTGAAAAACTTACGTCAATGCAATGCTTTGAAGGCACAGAAGAACAGGGGAAATGCACTGCCGTTTCATTCAAGTTTACTGGAACAACAGGCTCAAAGCGGAAACAAGCACAAAAGCATGATAACCACAACTATTTCATTCACATCTTCTAGTGTAACTAGCCACACAGCAGAAACAGACTCAAAATAAAGCGAAAAGACAAACACAAAACAAAATAGTGATATCCGAGGTAGGGGGGGTGAATGGGTTTCCCATCGAGGATTTGGGACGGGAAATTTTGTAGCTTCGGGGATCTGGGACAGGAAGTGTAGTCCCCGGCCCCACCCCGTTGCCATTCCTACACATCTGCATCAATCTTCCCCTTTGTTGTGATAATCGATCCTAAATAACGAAAATATTCACTCTTTGGCAGTTTTTGATTCTTAATCTTTACTTCTCCTTCGCTTTCATTGTTACTGTTACTAAATTTACACTCCATATATTTTGTCTTAGTTCTGATTATCTGGAATCCTTTAGATTCAAGTGCTTTTCTCCAAATTTCTATATTTGTGTTAACTCCTCCTCCAGTCTCATCCACTAACACGATATCATCTGCAAAAAGCATACACCATGACATGTCATCCTGAATATTTATCGTCAACTCATCCATAACTAACGCAAAATGATAAGGACTTAAGGCAGATACTTGGTGTAACTCTATAGTGATAGGAAATTCATTTGTCTCTCCAACATGCGATCTAATAGTGGTCACCACCCCTTTATACATGTCCCTAATCACATCAATGTAACATTTTGTCACCCATTTCTTCTCTAACATCCACTATATTATATCTCGAGGTACTCTTTCATATACTTTCTCAAGGTCGATAAACACCATATGAATGTCTCTTTTCTTTTTTCTATACTTTTCTATTACTCTCCTCAACAGATAGATCGCTTCCATTATTGACTTGCCAGGCATAAACTCAAATTGATTCTTTGACACCTCTGTTATATCTCGCAATTGGCGTTCCATTACCCTCTTCCATACTTTCATTATGACACATTAGCTTAATTCCTTTATAGTTGTTGTAATTCTGGACATCTCCTTTATTCTTATAGATTGATACTAAAATACTCTTCCTCCACTCATTTGGCATGTTCTTAGTCAATAAAATTTTACTAAACAACCTAGTCAACCAAGCAACCCTCTTTTGATACCATGTTATTAATATTGAAATAATTTAAAAAATTGACAGTTCTTTGTTTTCTTCTTGCACAATTGTTTTTTTTTTTTTTTTGCCTGCTCTTTATTTTCATCAACATATGAGGTTGATATTTTAATAAGAGGAATTACATCTCAGTGGCATATACAAATTTTTTTAATACAAATATGGAGGGGGTGTAAGTGACATTTGCACAATCATAGCTTTTCACTCACCCCACTACAGAATGACTTGTACCTCATATGTTTTTTGTGTCCCACTGTGCTGTAATTCTTCCATTCTAATATTGTTTAAGCATCAAACCTAGTGTGAAAATCGTAACAAAATTTAACATGTTTGTAATGGAGCTACTAATTGTCTGGCCACAATTTCAAGCCCAAAATGTACCTTCTAAGCCGAGATGACTTCTACTCACCTTCGGCAAAGAATAGATCATGACTCGATTCGCACTTTTCCCCTTGATCATTTTGTTTGCTTGCTTTGTTTTTTTTTTTTTGCATTTCTTTTTTTTTTTAAACTTTTCATTTTTTTTTTTTTTTTTTTTGTTCTTTTTCTTCTTTTCCTTGCTCTAACTTTTTCCTGGGTCACCCTTCCCGATTTTCGGCCCAGCGAGCCTCTCAAGGGTAAATGTGTAGCCGGTCCATGTCAAATGGTTTAAGAGTCTCGAAGCCATTTGAATCCAGGAGAATGGCTGATGTTCGTTGATGATGTAGGAGTCCATCCAATGGGGGTGGAATTTGCCCCTAATGTTGTTGATAGGAACTCAATTGTCCTTTAGCAATACTTTCTTCTTTCCTCCCTTCTGGGATTTGGCACTCTTGCCGATCTTCATTAGCTTTGAGAAGCATCCCAATTTTTGGCTCTTCAAGCACATCTAGCATTTTTCGTGCCCCTAATTCGAGGGATGCTGCTGGTCTAGCTTCGCAAGTTTCCTTTGATCACATCTGATCTTCTTGATCTAACTTTGTTGCCACTTATTCATGGGTTACTTCAGATAGGGCCACACAGGTCTCATATCATGATTGCCCTTTGAACATTCTGAATCCAAGTCCAAGGTTTGAAGGTAAGGGGTCGAGTCTCGAGGCTGAGAGCGATCCTAAGCTGCACAATCTTAAGAGCGATTCCACACAGGTCTTCACAAGAACGCGCAAAACATTTTTTGAAAGCTTTTAAGAAAGCGACTAGTTGTTCGCGTTGAAGACAATGTAGAACAAATATGGATCAAGCCAGGATCCTTCTCAATACTCATATTAACAAGCATGATCTCAATCATTAAGGGCTTAGTACGCCTCTCTTTCTCTCAATTGATCAAATTTTGCAAAACCTGAGGAATTCCTTCCACTTCATTTTTTTCACAATGTTCAAAAAGTTTTGAAAAACTGACGTCAATGCAATGCTTTGAAGGCACAGAAGAGCAGGGGAAATGCACTGCCGTTTCATTCAAGTTTGCTGGAACAACAGGCTCAAAGCGGAAACAAGCACAAAAGCATGATAACCACAACTATTTCATTCAGATCTTCTAGTGTAACTAGCCACACAGCAGAAACAGACTCAAAATAAAGCGAAAAGACAAACACAAAACAAAATAGTGATATCCGAGGTAATGCCCCGGGAATCACCCGACTCCTACACAGTAGGACTGACTTGATACAACAAGACAGACCCAAAACAAAAGACTGACTTAAAGCAGAAAGACAGACTCGAAACAACACAATAGAACTGACTCAATGCCCAAGCTAGAACGTAAAATAAACAACATTTGCAAGTGCTCAAAACAGTGCGTGCCATACGCAACATGTGGAGTAAACTGAACGCTGCCTGCAGGTGGTTCGTCCCCCGATCACATACTCGTACTATCCCCCAAGTCCACTGTTCCAATGACAATAGACTTTGCTGAGCTTGGTGGGATGATAACCTCGTCATCGATCAAGTCTTGCACTTCGTGGCGAAGACGAAAGCAATTGTCGATGTTGTGACCCGTTTGTTGATGGTATGCATAGTACTGGGTACCATCATGCTTAGGTGGAAGGGGATTCGTGAGGGGGCGAGGCTTGAGAGGTTTGAGATGGCCTTTCTAAACAAGGATTTGAAGAGCCTTAGACAAAGGCATATAGAGGGCATGGAAGACCCTGCGACCCCGGGGTTGGTACTTCAAGGTTTGTGGATTTCTGCTAGGTGCACTAGCAAAAGGGTCGGTAGGCACTGGCTTGGTCTGCTGATTTTTCCTGGATGCAGAATTAGGGTTGGAAGAAGCAGTTCTGGTATGACGGTCCTTCTCCTGATTTTCCCCTTGGCTTGAACTGCCCTCGGTCTGAGTAGGGAAGGTGTCATGCACAGTTTTTGCAGCAACTGCGAGTACCTGTTGCTTATTCAGTCCCCCGGCTTTCAGAGCCTCAACAGCCTACAGAAGTTGTTCATAAGGATCGGTGTCTGCCCCCATCTTGTTCTTTCCACTAGCCTTAGCTTGGTCGAAGGTTTGGGTTGCTATATTAGTGTGAAGTCCTGTTGTTGTTGGCATGCCATTGCCTATACTTAGGATGGGTTCAGGTTGGCTGACTTCAATTACAATTCACCCCAGTAGCGGGGGCTCTTCTGGCATGAAATTCCCAACATGTGACATGGTCGAGGGTGGAGCTGACATTCCGAATGCTAGATTAGCTACAGATCTCCGAAGATCGCTGATCATTCCCATAAGCTCGAAAGTGGTGGGCTCACGGGTTTGAAATGGTTAGGGTTCCCAGATCGGGTGTGCGGCAGGTGACCTGGGTGGATGTTCCATTTCAACATCGGTCTCACCATGTATGGCGATTCCCTGGTTTAATGCTGCTGCCATGACCAGAATTTCTTCTGAATCCTGTGTCATCACAAGTCTGCTTAACTAAATAGAGGGGATGTGACTGGTGACTGACGGATCAAATGAACCGGCGAGCCTTGATTGGCCTTTTTCTGCCTTGCCTCAGCGAAGGAGAACACTGGTTGCTCTGAACCGAATCTCTGAACCCTTGAAAGAGAAAACAGGCAGCAATCTTAGCCCAAGTTCACCAGAACAGACATAAGCATAGCTGAATAACTGTATTAGACCACTAATCACTGTTCCCCAAATTACTACCCTAAAACTGAATCTGATACCTGCAGATATAATTGATTCTCTAAATACTGATGCCCGCAGGCTTGATACTCAGACTTGCAAACTGATACGTGCATTCCCTGTAGAGGCACACTCTAAAAGCACATAATCAAGCAAATGAGAGCCAAAACACCCCTATGTTGGGGTAGGGTTTCCCTATCCTATTTTGTCAGGAGCTAGGGTTTCACTATGCGCACAGTGGTTTCAAACAACAGTTTGGAATAGTCGCTATGCATTCCGAATATGCACTAGGTCGAATGGTCAAAAAGGGTGCCCTGGTAAAAATCGGGGTTTGTGTTCCCGTCGTGGCAGAGTCCGCAACCGGTCAGCCTTATGGCACGCTTCTCAACGCATGACTCTGGCAAACCGTTGAGGTATAGCATACGGCAAACACGGTGTCCTAGGCGCTCCAATACACATGCAATGCAAAGAAACATATAAGTGTAAACAAAACAAGATATCATGAATTCGAGTCAAGTTCTCTAACTCCCCAGCAGAGTCGCCAGAAACTGTAGGCAGGCCCTTGGGCTTCATGCTACAGTTCGGCCTCAAATGTCACGGTTCTTAATCTGATCTCACTATGTGTAATGTAAGATTGATAAATCACCAAAGAGTCCAAATCCGAAAAATCGTTTTGGAAAACTGATTTTTGTAAAGAAGTGCCAAACATGGACTGTTTTGCCAGATACAGAGTCGCCACCTAAATATTTTATTTTGAGAGAATTTAGGAAACCCTGACTCGTGCCTAAGGCCACGTGTCTGTCATCACCAAAGTTGCCTCGGCTCGGGAACTTAGGTACGATTGGAGAAGGTCATTTAATGAGCACGCCCGCTTGCCCGATCAAAGATCGGCTTGTACTAAGCATGATATCTTGTTTCTAAAAACACATGTGTTCTTATTCCGGTTAATTAGCTAATCTTTCTATGTGATGCGCACAGCAAACAAGTATAGACTAGATCGCCTAATTTGGAACAAAACATTGCATATTCGTTTGAAAACGGTTTGAAGTTTGCTACTCACAAGTAGGCTAAAATGCGGATTTGAATGAATTGTCCCAATTCAAGTAATCTAACCTTCACCCACAGGCATTCAGGCAGTTAATCAACTAAGCAGTTAGCCTCATAGCAAGCATGCTTTCATGGCAACATTAACACACATGCAGTATGCTAAAGCGTAAACACTCACAATGTACTCCGAGCCAAAACAAAGAACTAGTTTGAAATCAATGCATGATCCCTGTTCATGTTAAAATGGCTAATGCAACACATGCAAAAATGCAATTAAGATAGGCTCGGCTATCCTAAGAATGTCATGGGAGATGCAACTCGGTACATGTATTCAAATTGGAATTGAAATACAATGCAGTTAGCATGATACGCCGAGCCCGGTGCATGCAATACAGATGAATGGATGCAAACATGCAAGCATAAGGTATGCTAAATGAAATATTCCCTAAAACTAACCATCGTAAGTGGTTAAGTAAAATGGAGAAAAAATGGGGATTGGAAGACATGCATCACACACACGCACGCTTATTACAACGATACGCCCTCTCGAGGGAGGGACCAAATAAGAAGCTAACTGGCTAATCTAAGCTAATTAAACTAATTATTACACAACAAATTAATGAACTAATCCTAGTTAACTAATTATTACAAAACAAATCGAATAGCTAACGCATTAACTAATTAAGAGTACAAACCAAAGAAAAAACTAATTATCTAAGCATGGCAGCTAAGGAAAGTAGTAAATCAGGAGGTTCTCAGAGGGAGAAGATTGGATGCATGCTCGGTCACCTCGTTCGAAAATCCAATGCGATGCCCCGATTTGCCTCTGTTTTCATTTGTTTTCATAAACTTGCACTAAGCTCCAGAAAGAGGAAACTCCACCTTAGGAATCCTGTGGGAGGGTGGCCAACCACTTTTGGTCCCAAGAAACACCTGTCGACCACTTTTTGTTGTTGGAAACCAAGAAAAGTGGTCGGCCAACTACTTTTTCTGGCTGGCAGACCAGTTGTTGCTGCCACACTCCAGTTTTCTGCAACAGAGAGCAAGAAAGGGCATGGCAATGTATTTGCAAGATATGTGTGCACAACCACCCCTTCCTATCAAGTTATGAAATCAAGGGGGTGTGGTTCTTGACCCTCGGGCCACCAATCGTGCATTTTCATGTATGATGGCCGAGAGGCAGAGTTGCACAATTCAATATGAAATGAATGCACAAGTAAACACATAAAGCCTAAAACTCTATCATGTATGATCAAGAGCGTTGGCGACCGGGAATTAAGGCACATTTCATCACTTTAAGTGTGAAACGTCCCACGTTTCCCGTGTTTAGAATAACAGCTATTCCAAACACAGTGCAGCACATAACGTGGCATACACAATGCGAATAAACTACATGGCATACTCAATGCAATGTTACATGATTAACTTAACAAAGCTAATGGCACGCGAACAAAGCTAATGAATGCATGCACAATGCAATGCTACAAGGACAACTTCGCAATGTTAGGGACATGCACACACAATGCAAATATCAGTTAGCATGCACAATGCAAAGTACAAGGCATACATTATGCGATGAACAATGTGGCATACTCAATGCAATATACATGACATGTTCAATGGACTTAAATTAAAAGGGGTAGACCTCAGTCATGCCCAAATCAGTGGCCATTGGTGATGAAATGAAGGCACATAAAGCAAGGCATGCATGCACAATGCATTGGCCATCAAAGAGGCCAAAGAGCAGAAATCTCTAGAGTGCTCGATGAGTGACAAAAGTGGAAGTGTAGCAACACTAAGTGCATTGAAATGAAGCAAGAAATGATTCCAAATCATTCAAACAACATAAGTAAAGCTAAGTCAAAACAAGGACCTAAACATGCTGAGATGAGGCCCCAAAGGCCTAGGCATGCAAGCATGCAAGCTAAGGCCATAACAAGGCCATAATGCACAACTCTTAGAGGCATTCAAAGCATGAATGAAGTGGGAACATAAGCATGCTATAAGCTTTGACATGTCATGTTAAGTGATGCCAAATCATGTACCACAACACAAGTGAAGCATGCAATGGTGCTCAAAGCTTGAGGCAAGCAAGAGCATTTGTACTACAAGTATACAAAACATTAAGCATGTGACTAAGGCAACCCAAAACAATCCTAGAACATGTTAGAATGATTCTAAAACATGCATGGAAGTAGGCCAAAACATGCTAGCATGAAGGGCATAAGGTATGATTCATACAAGGCAAATAAGGCGGATTACACTACACCTATTAAGACCATGCATGGAATGACTTAAGCAATAAAAATCAGAGTTATATCATGGCAAAATAACGCAAAATAAACACTGAAGTGAGAACTCACAAGCTATGGCATCAAGGCATATACAATGATTCATGTTAAGACATAAAGGGGGAAACCCTCTAACGCATTGAATAAGTGATAAATGCAAGTGCATGGCCATGAAACATGGGCTGAAATCACATAACAAGTGATGCCAAATCATTCAAATAAGCCAAGTAGAGCATGCTAGTGGACTTGGTGTACAAAGCTAACAAGCTAGATTGAACTATAGCTATACAAAGCAAGTCATGCATGGCAAAGACAACCAAAATCAGACCTTAAACATGGTAAACCATGAACAAAATCTTCTTTAATTCAAGCCAAAAGCATGCTAAAAAGACATGTCAAAGCATGAAGCTTGTTAGGCTATTTCATTGGATTGCACTACAAGTGCAAGGAGCATGCGAAGGCTAACTAAACCAAACCAAAATAGAGTCATGACATGGCAAAACATCACCAAAAATATGTTGAAATGGAAAGAAAACAATCTAGAATGACATGCTACTTCATAAAGCATACAAAGCTAGCTTGTGTGATTTACACTACAAGTGTATTAACCATGCATGGAGTGACCAAAGCAAGTAAAAACTGTGGTATGCCGTAGCAAAATAACCACAAATACAAGCTAAGATATTGTCTTTATACACTTAGTAAAGATGCTCAAACATGAGGCATATTAAGGCATGTATCTAAGATGCAAGGAGAGGGGATGCCCATCCCCTTCTTAGGACCTTAAAACACCATCCCCACCACTAAAATCCCTCTGGAACTAAAATCCCTCTGGATTTCAGTGGTGAGAAGGCCAATACAAGGTGGTCCCGAAGAACACAAAAAAGGCTCAGAAACAAGGCCAAACAAGGCCTAAGAGGGGGTACACAACCCCAAACACAAAAGTGATCTGAAGAAAACTCTTTAAGCATGCAAAAATAGAACTTTTATCAGTTATGAGCTAAGCTTAAAACAGCATGCAAGATAAGCTAAAAGCTTAAGCAAGAAAGGGGGATTTAAAGGTCAAAAGCTCACCCTTGAAGACCCTCTTTATAACTGCAACTCCAGTAGGTTTTTCATGCTCAAGGAAACCCAATAACACCAAAAGCAGCCCCTAAGCACCTCAGTAGCAAAAGGATGGTGTTTGAGTGTGTGTTTGTGTGTTAAAGTAAGACAAATCTACACATTTGAACACAAAAATGAAAAACAAGAGTGATATAGAGACAAAGCTATATGTAACTCTCTTCCCCATATTTTCTGAACCTGGAGAAGGGAGGAGGAGCCTCCCTCTTATCGAAGAGGAAAGCCAAAGCTTCTTGGAGAAGCTAAGCTTGAATGTCATCCCTCCATACACGTGTATGGAGGATGGCTCGAATGCTCTCCAGTTGTGCCAGCTATCCCAAAATATCTCCAAAAAGGTGCCAAAAAATAGCCAAAGTGGTCAGCTTGCTAGTAAAAGTGGTCGGCCGACCACTTTAAGTGGTCAACCAGAGCAAAAACAGGTTGGCCATAGTGGGAGAGGTCAACACACTAAATGCAAGGTGGTGGTGTGGTGGTCGACCAAAAAAGATGGTCCAAAGACTAAGAAAAGCAGTTATTTGACAAGAAAACTAGCTGGAAAAAGGAAAAGTGGTCGGCCAGGAGAAATACTGATCTCCTATCCTTGTACCACCTTTCAAACAAGAAAGCAAGGTTTGTACCAAAAACAAACCAAAGCGGATGCAAGACGAGAAATCGGGAGGCGAAACACGCAGCCAAAAGCCCCAAAAACTAGCTGACGAGCATCAAAAGTGGTATGCAACCACAAAAGTGGTCGCCTGGACCACAGTGCTCCTCTAGGAAGAGGCAACAAGGTGTGGTTCAAAAACCACGCCAAACGGAGAATGTTAAGCGTTCCCGAGACAAGGCGCGCGGCCAAAGGCTTTGAAAAATCGGAAAGTAGTCTCCAAACGGGAAAAGTGGCCTACGACCACGAAAAGTAGTCTACGACCACAGAGTGATGGTCTACAAGACCACTCCCTCCCTCTGGGAAGGGAAAACAAGACTTGGTTCCCAAATCGAGTCAAAGCACGAAGAGTTCAGAGGCTTGGAGGCAAGGCTCTTAGCTAAAACTCCGAAACCTCAGAACGAGCACAATATGCACGACCATCGAGCGCTCAATTAATAACGTCCGAGTCTTATGGTCGGTCAAAAATGGGGTGTCAACACATCTCCATCACTGAGGTTAACAGCTCTAGAGCCTGTCCAGTGTACTCAATCGAAGCCTGCAAAAGTGTTGAAGTATTTAGTATTCTGTGGGATATCAAATGAAATGAATTGACTGTACAAAATGCAATGTATAGTACATACCGGGGTCAAGCCGCGAACTCCGACGAGCTCCTGATTAGGCGGAGGAGGAGCAATGGGTATCTGGTGTGTCTCTCCACCCTGTCCTCGGTATGTCATGGTGGTGCGCAGCTCTGGCCACTCCGCTCTGTGTCCTCCCTGAGAACCACTTCGGTCATGGGCCTGAGTCGCCCTCGGTGCTCCTGCTCCTCCTGCTGGAAGCCTCTCCCTCTCATATCGGTGAGTATTTGCCAAAGGCCGCATGAGGTAAGTTAGGACAAAGATGGTGTAGTCGCCCTCATCTCTGAAAAAGTCAGCGTCGCAGCCATTGGTGAAGTCAATCATCTCCTCCGGGGTGTACCTCTCTGTATGCCTCATATAGGTGGGAGGCGGCGTCAAAACTATCTGCTCTGGTAAGCTAAGGGTCTGCCACAGGAAACGCTCTCCCAAGTACCAAGCCTGGCAGACCGGACCCTCCAGCAAAACCCTGAATCGGGCAGTCTCCCGAGCACCCATGTACTAGTCCCTCACTGCATCTGGCAATATGGCCCAGGGCTGCCAGGTGATCTGCAAATGACATGATATACAGTTTGTTATCTGTTATTGAAAGTACAATGTAAAACGAAGCTTAAATAAACTGTAATGTTTGAAATACCTCTACTGTGGTAATGGTATCGAAGTATCTGTGGAAGAATAGGAAAGACTCTTGCGGTCTCCGTTCGCACCTCACGTCGTATCGATGAGAGTATGGGACAGCGAGGGCCATCTCCACCTCCAGCTCTGGAGCATGCCTCGGAAAGTAGGCATACACCCACTACTACAGAGTGTAACAAGGTAAGAATGAGTATGCTTATCAGTAAGGCAGCATGCAGATAAAGCAAAAACCAGAGAATGGTGTGCAGTGTACAGCCAGTGTAAAGCAAATTGCTTGTATGCAGTATGTGTGGTGTACAGATAGTGTAAAGCAAAACTATAAAGCAGAAAGGGAAGATGTACCTCCCAGGCTTGCCAGTAGCCTCCGGGAAGAAGTCCGCTGCGGCGGGATGAAAAGCTCATGTATCCGTAAAGCGTGGCCAAGCCTGCGCCGCCCCAATCGTAGCGCTGGATCCGCGTCATGTCTACCAACGCGCTCAACATATAGAGGGCAACAGTGTTCTCCTGGTCGGCGAATAAGGTGGTGCCCAGCAAGAACATAATGAATCCTCGGGCGTACCGCTCCACCTCCTCGTGGGTCATCAGCATCTACAACCGAAACTAGTGCTCGAACCAAGAATGCCTCATGACACCTGGCCGGTAGAGAGGTGGCTGAGCACCAAGCAAGAAGATCTGGGCAGCATCCCACTCACCCATGTCGGTGTCAAAGGGAATCGGATCACCCCCTACTCCAATGCCAGTGAGCATAGAGAAGTCGAAGGGAGTCATCGTCATCTCCCCTGCTGCGGAAAAGTGGAAGGAATCGATGGTGTCCCATCACCTCGCCATCAGCGCGCCAAGAAGGGGCCTACTCGCAGTGAGGCGCTAGTGTCCCATGCAAAAAATGCCGAAGCTGGCCTCGTTAACAATCTGGCGAACCTTGTCGGGAAACTTCATGTACCAACCTCAGGCAATGGTGTTCCTATACCCCCGGAAGGCATGGGAATCTCCCTGTGTTCAAGACAAACAGTTGCGAAGCAGTGTCAGAAATGCAGTGTTTGAAAGCATTCAGAATTGATAAAAATGCAGTATGTGTGCATGTGTTCGAGTTTACACAGATATCGTGTATGATTGTCCTCAGGGTGAACTAAGCATGTGATGTATCAGTGTGTTTGGATTATTCAGTTAAAGAACAGAATTGGCTATTCAAGATATCTGATTTACATTGCAGAAAATAAAAGAGAGGAAGAGTATACCTCAGCAGCGCCGTAAGAAAGGTGCGACACCAACTCGTGTAGCAGGAGCTGCAATGGCACACCTCGCGCGTAGCTCCTGAACTGGCAGATGCTATCGGGAGGCAGTATGTGCATCGCAGGCCAGTATGTCGCCGGGTCGAAAGGTCGAACACTGAGAGGCAAGAGCTCGACCTCGGGATCTGTGTCCATCTCTGGAGGAGTCCCACCTTGTGAAATATCGCCCGCCATCTCGAGAAGAGTGCAAAAATGGCCGAGGGTATGAAAAGTGGGCAAGAATGCCGAAAGTCAACCAAAAGTCAACCCGAGGGGTGAAAAACGGAAGAAAGGGTCGAAGTGCAAAAGGAAGCACAGAAACCAAGGCTAACTCCGGGGAAACAAACCCCAAGTAGTGGAACTCAAGAATGGAACACCGAAATTGCATTTCGTTCGGTTGAAAGTGTTTGAAACGAAGAGGGTTTCACGAATCGAAAGTTACGGGAGGCTTGAAAATGGGAGAAAAGTACGGATTGAAGGGAGGAAAATGACCTAGAGAGAGAGGGAAATGATTTTCGACTAAGAGGAAGTGAGGAAATAGGGTTTGGAACCCTATATTTAAAGACCCGAAGCAAATGGACAAAATTGCCCCGAATCTGCCACTTTTGGCCAATCGGCCAAATTGTTAGCCGATCAGCTAAATTTTTGGCCAATAATATCTTTTGATGGCCGATGGATAGCTGACAACTCTCCCTTGTGGTCGATGCACCTCCAATGCCCATTTTTTTGGGTTAGTTCAATTGATTTCTCTCAAGAAAGTGCAAGAAACTACACTTTTGAAGCTTAAGCGGCCTTTGTGATGACCTCGAACCGTGTCTTCCGTGTGCGGCGTTCGATACGCACGAGGTGTATCCTTTTTCGTATCCCTTTGTACCTTGCAAAATTCGAGAATTGTTCAAGCATTGCTTTGAATATGTTGCATTACACTGAGCATGCCTCATCTAGTTTTGAAGTTGCATCTCAACATCGTGAATAACATGCCTTTACCATGCTCACGTTGAACATGTGCCTCTCTTTGTTTTTGCATTGTTATGCACACACTATATGCCTTGTCGTGCACGTTTTGTTGTTGCATTGTCATGCACATCTTTCTTGCATTGTTATGCACATTACTTCCGTTGTTGCGCATGCCTTTCTTACATGTGTCCATGCCTTTTTTACATGTGTTTATGCACTTGGCTTGCATTGTTGCACATGCCTTTCTCGCATTGTTATGCACATTGCCTGCGTTGTCGCTCATGCTTCACTTGCGTTATTATGCACCCCTTTGCTTGCGTTGTCGCGCATGTTTTACTTGCATTGTTATGCTAGTTCTAGTTGCATTGTCTTGCATCTTTTCACTTGCATTGCTATGCACCTTCTCACTCACATTATGTGCATGTGTTTATCTCATATTGAAATGATATCTTGATCTAACGATTGAACATGTGTTTCTACTATATTGTACCTGTTGAATTTCTTTCTTTGCAGGGCACAATATTGTATGTATGGTTCATTCAAGAGAAGTTTTGGTTCAGTTTGACTGCAACCTTTCTCCACTCGCGTGTCGCGTTTCGACGTACCCGCACATTCATGTGCATCGCGCTTTCTTGCGCAACCTTTCTCCACTCGCATGCCGCGTTTGGACGTACCCGCAATTTCATGTGCATCGTGCTTTCTTGCGCAACATTTCTCCACTCGCGTGCCGCATTTGGACGTACTTGTACTGTCTAGTGCATCGCACTTTTTTGTGCAACCCTTCTCCTCTCGCATGTGGTGCGTTAGGACGTCTTCGGTTTCGAACACTCGGATGTGTTCCGGTGTTCAGTTATTCACTTTCTCCTCTCGCGTGTGCCACATTTGGATGCTTTTTTCCTTTTGCGTGTGATACGCTGTGAGATGTTGTGTTTGAGACTCCAGGTGTCCTCGGTAGCCGCTCTTAGCCTTCTCCTCATGAGGCGCAGTGAGAATTGCATAATTTTCTTACATCCTTTCTGTTGGAAGGTGTGGGACTACTCTTTCTATATTTGCTTGCTTAAATTGTTGTATTTGTTTTGCATGAATGATTCATTATAGCTCTCTCTGCATGATCATACGGAAGAAAGGGTCGAAGTGCAAAAGGAAGCACAAAAACCAAGGCTAACTCCGGGGAAACAAACCCCAAGTAGTGGAACTCAAGAATGGAACACCGAAATTGCATTTCGTTCGGTTGAAAGTGTTTGAAACGAAGAGGGTTTCACGAATCGAAAGTTACGGGAGGCTTGAAAATGGGAGAAAAGTACGGATTGAAGGGAGGAAAATGACCTAGAGAGAGAGGGAAATGATTTTTGACTAAGAGGAAGTGAGGAAATAGGGTTTGGAACCCTATATTTAAAGACCCGAAGCAAATGGACAAAATTGCCCCGAATCTGCCACTTTTGGCCGATC
>NW_021024685.1:634881-696261 GCF_004153795.1 Camellia sinensis
GCCATTACAACTTGTATTTGGTCAACCACCAAATGTTAGTCACCTTAGAGTTTGGTTACGCTATTTATGTCCCTATTGCACCTTTACAACACACTAAGATGGGTCCACAACATAGAATTGTAATTTATATCGGTTTTGATTCTCCATCAATCATTAGATATCTAGAACCTTTGACTGGTGATGTGTTTAAGGCACGATTTGAAGATTGTCATTTTAATGAAACAATTTTCCCATCATTAGAGAGAGACAAGTTGCAGCCTGAAACTCGACAAGAAATCACTTGGAATACTTCGACGTTATCTCATGTTGATCCTTGTATTAATTAATGTGAATTAGAAGTTCAAATGATCATTCATTTGCAAAGTATTACAAATCAGTTATCGGATGCATTCACTGACACAAAGAATGTGACAAAATCTTACATATCAGCTGCTAATACCCCAACAAGAATTAATGTCCTTGTCGAACAATCAGTAGGCATAGCAGCAAACAAGTCTAAGGCATGCCAGAAGTGTGGAAGACTCGTCGGTGCAAAAGACAAAATTCATCAAAAAAGAAAAGCTTAATAACAAAAAGTTGGTATTCTAGAAGAGACCATGACTGGATCTCCTAAAGAGATCATATCCATAAATGAAAGCACTCATGAAGAGACTAGAATCACAAAACAGGCTATAATAAGTTTATCCAAATCTCCTACTTATAAATCTCCAAAAGAGAAATCTCTTGAAGAGTTATTCTTTGAAGTGGAAAAGGTACCTGAAAATAATGAGATCTCAATACATTATATGAGTACAGGACAAGTTTGAGATAGAAATCAAATTGTTGTCAACAACAAATTTTCATTTAAAGTTTCTCTAGACATTATTATAAGTAATGTTGAAAATATTATCAAAAGTGATGATGACAATGAACCACGAACTATCGAAAAATGTCGATAGAGAAATGATTGGCCAATGTGGAAAAAAACAATACAAGCAAAGTCAAACTCCCTTGTGAAACGTGAAGTATTCGAACCTGTAGTCCAAACCCCTAAAGGGATACAACCTATGGGATATAAATGGGTATTTGTTCGAAAATGCAATGAGCAAAATGAAATTGTAAGATATAAAGCACGACTTGTTGGGAAAAAATTTTAAAAAAAAAAAAAAAAAAAAAAACACACGCACACAAAACCAGAACCCAGAAAGGGTGGGGAGTTGCTGAACAGAAACCAGAAGGGAGGAGAAGAAAAGGGAGAAGAAGGGAGATCTGACCTTGTGGAGCAATAATGGACCGGATCTCTTCTTCGTTTTACAAATCTAAGATATATATATATATATATATACATATATATGTGTATATACAAAAATCTGAGAAATTCAAAATCGGATGTTCAAAATCTGAGAAATAGACCATTAAATATATATATATATATATATAGATGTTGAATTGGATTTTCCAAGGATGAGAGGCATGGACGAGCCATCCAAGGAAAATGGGTTTGAAATTTTTAGGAAAATGGGTTTGAAATTTTTAGGAAAATGGGTTTGAAATTTTTAGGAAAATGGGTTTGAAATTTTTAGGAAAATGGGTTTGAAATTTTTAGGAAAATGGGTTTGAAATTTTTAGGAAAATGGGTTTGAAATTTTTAGGAAAATGGGTTTGAAATTTTTAGGAAAATGGGTTTGAAATTTTTAGTTCTTAGGAAAATGGGTTTGATTGGGTTTGAAATTTTTGATCGAAATTTTGGGTAGGTAAGGGCGATGAACACAGGAGGAAAATGGATTTGATTGGGTTTGAAATTTTTGATCGAAATTTTGGGTAGGTAAGGGCGATGAACACAGGAGGAAATTTTGGGTTTGAACACAGGCCGTACATTTGGGTTTGAAATTTTTGATTGAAATTTTGGGTAGGTAAGGGCGATGAACACAGGAGGAAAATGGGTTTGATTGGGTTTGAAATTTTTGATTGAAATTTTGGGTAGGTAAGGGCGATGAACACAGGAGGAAAATGGGTTTGATTGGGTTTGAAATTTTTGATTGAAATTTTGGGTAGGTAAGGGCGATGAACACAGGAGGAAAATGGGTTTGATTGGGTTTGAAATTTTTGATTGAAATTTTGGGTAGGTAAGGGCGATGAACACAGGAGGAAAATGGGTTTGATTGGGTTTGAAATTTTTGATTGAAATTTTGGGTAGGTAAGGGCGATGAACACAGGAGGAAAATGGGTTTGATTGGGTTTGAAATTTTTGATTGAAATTTTGGGTAGGTAAGGGCGATGAACACAGGAGGAAAATGGGTTTGATTGGGTTTGAAATTTTTGATTGAAATTTTGGGTAGGTAAGGGCGATGAACACAGGAGGAAAATGGGTTTGATTGGGTTTGAAATTTTTGATTGAAATTTTGGGTAGGTAAGGGCGATGAACACAGGAGGAAAATGGGTTTGATTGGGTTTGAAATTTTTGATTGAAATTTTGGGTAGGTAAGGGCGATGAACACAGGAGGAAAATGGGTTTGATTGGGTTTGAAATTTTTGATTGAAATTTTGGGTAGGTAAGGGCGATGAACACAGGAGGAAAATGGGTTTGATTGGGTTTGAAATTTTTGATTGAAATTTTGGGTAGGTAAGGGCGATGAACACAGGAGGAAAATGGGTTTGATTGGGTTTGAAATTTTTGATTGAAATTTTGGGTAGGTAAGGGCGATGAACACAGGAGGAAAATGGGTTTGATTGGGTTTGAAATTTTTGATTGAAATTTTGGGTAGGTAAGGGCGATGAACACAGGAGGAAAATGGGTTTGATTGGGTTTGAAATTTTTGATTGAAATTTTGGGTAGGTAAGGGCGATGAACACAGGAGGAAAATGGGTTTGATTGGGTTTGAAATTTTTGATTGAAATTTTGGGTAGGTAAGGGCGATGAACACAGGAGGAAAATGGGTTTGATTGGGTTTGAAATTTTTGATTGAAATTTTGGGTAGGTTAGGGCGATGAACTCAGGAGGAAATTTCAATCAAACACAGGAGGAAAACATATTAATAAAATTCAATCAAAAATAAAGGAGGAAAATGGTGCAAAGCAAAAAGAGTATTTTGGGTGGGTTTGAAATTTGATCAATTTCATCAAGATGTTTGATGCTTTGACAAATTGACTCTGTTCTTAGCTTTCTTTTTCTCCCTCTTCTCCGCTTTTTTCTTTCTTTTTTTTCTGGTCTTCATCTCTCTGTCTCCTCTTGATTCTGTGTTTATGGGTGTAGCATTAGCATCCACAAGTCCAAATCAAAAGAAAAAAGAGAGCACAAATTAAAAATCCTAGATTACCCAGTTGATTATCTGATTGATTGTTGTTTGTTCTTAAGATTAGCTTTGGGTTCAGAAAAGAGAGACTCTTCAAGGTTATGATGATGATGATGATCTAAGAAGAGATTAAAATAGAGGAAAGAGAAAGTTGAAGGGATCAAAGGGTTTTAGTGTATTTTAAGGAAGAGAATTAAAATGGAGCTGGGAAGAGATCACCATCTTCATCAAACTCCATCTCCATCTCATCTTCATCAACAATTGAATCTACACCAGTAATTGAATCTACACAGCAAACCCTAGATCACCATCTTCATCTTCATCAACAATTGAATCTACACCAACAAACCCATGTTGTGGGAAGAGATCCAGATCCAACTCCATCTCCATCTCCATCTCCATCTCCAACAATTGCCAGAGCATCAAACTCAAAAACACAACCGCCACCACCACTTCCCCCTTTCTGAGTTTTTTTTTTTTTTCAATGAAAAGTTGCCCCAAAACGACGTCGTTTTGGGGCGCTATAGGGAAGGCCGCAGATAAGGGCGATGGAGGATCCGGATTCGAAAAATGGCATGCCAAATTTCACAGCTTCAAAAATCATATTAGGGAAGTAGTTGTGTTCTAGATAAAGTTCCTGTCCTTAAGGGTTCGTTTGGAAAGTGAGTTGGTTTTTTAATTTTTTGACTATTTTAACATGGAGTTAAAAAAATCTTATTTGGGAAGAGTTTTTGACTTTTTTGACTTTTTTGTGAGAGAAAAAATGTAATGATTATTGGTTGGATATGATGTTTTGTCTAAAAAACCTATTTTATTTTTTATGGCTATTTTAACAAAAAAAAAAGCCCCAAAACCTACTTCACAAACATAGTTAGAATTTCAATTTGATTGATCAATGAAATGCAAGATGATCAATGTGTGATATCTGAAACAATAATTTTATGGACATAGAACTTCCAATCAAAATTTTTTGTTTATATTTTCTGTTATTGGTATTCTGTCCGTGTAGAATTGGAGTTTGAAGGCTCAACTCCCTCCATTCACTCCAAACCCAAACACATACAACCTACAAGACCCATCTTTCTTTTTTTTTTCTCTCTCTCTCTTCTTTTCCTAGTCAGCCTTGTGGAGTTTGAAGGCTCAACTCCATTAACTCCCAGCCCAAAAACAAGAAGACCTTATTTCACTCCTTTGCCAACTTTATCACAAGCATTATCCCAATACCCACCTTTTGAAGATTATAACCAATCAATAATTCTGCTCTTCTTCTTCCCATTGTCTCTTTGAACTTTGCCCCAACTTGTGTTATTTTAACCTCCAAGCTTGAAATGTTGCTTCTTTGCTGGTTGAAGATGTATTTCTTGACCTTTCAACCAGTTTGAATTAACTTGTAAACATTGACATGTAATTCAATGGATCTTAATAGTTAATGAGGTAAACTTTTAAATTTGAGTCGATAAAATGACATTAACTTACCATAATAATCAAATTTTACTAATTTTTTTATTAATTTAAAGAATGCGGACCCTTTTCAATGTTGTTGTAAATTTTGTTTCAAATATCAAAATTTAACTGTACATATCATATTATAAAATAAAAAATAAAAAAAAGAAGAAGAAAAGTTTAGCATGGTCCCACTTTGGAGGAGTGACTTTTCTCACTCATATTTATTTGTTGAGTGTACAAATGACTCATCTCCCTGCAAGTTGCAACGCACATTTATAATTGATAGTACCTTCTAATTATTTTGATTAAGGCCTCCTAACTAAAAAACTTATTGGGTCCGACTTTTGAGTACAATATTTTTTTTAGGATAAATTATAAATACATCTTCTAAAATTTATTTAAAGTATAAATTATTTTTATATTTTGAAAAATTATAAATATTTTTTTATTAGAATTTTTTATTTAATAGATTTAATTGAAAAAAAAATTTCTAACTCTTCATCTATACAATAATAAAATTATTTGAATTATTAATTGAAATAAAATTTTAACATTATTAAAAACTGTCAATTAACTTGATAATTTATTAATAAAATGACCTATTTATTATGACATTAGAAATCTTAAGAGACATAATGTAATTTTTAAAATTACAAAGATAATTTATAATTTAAGTAAATTTCAGAATGTGAGTTTGTAATTTATCCTATTTTTGATTATCGGTCCGACTTTTGGATCTGGCTCATTTATTTATTTTTTATTTTTTATTCCCAACGTACTTTAAAAAAAGAGTACAATATTTTTTAAGTAGAAATTTAAGGTACTTACTTTTCTAAAAAAGGATCAATATTTATTATTGAATTTATTTAACATTTTTTTTTTTGTTTTATATGTGTATTCATATAATAAAAGTTATATGTGTGTATAACATTTACAATACTTAAAAAATAGTTGAACTTATAATGCCACCTGAGAAAGAATATATAAAGTAAAATATTTTGATAAAATATTTATGTGATATATAACATTTTTTTAGTACAACTTAGAACTGAACATAACATGGATTTGTGTTGTTGACATTAGACTTCTTAGGTGTTGGTTAACAATTTAATTTAATAGCTAAAAATAAGTATATAAAAAAGTTAATGCTAAAAAATTTAGTTTATTTGATACATTTTAAACTTTTTTTGTTGTTGCTATTTTAATGAATTTTTAAAGTAACTAAAGTAGATTTTTTTTACCAGAATGAGTATGCCAAATAATCTATTTTTTATAAATTTATATTATATATATAGCAAAATGAGAATTTTTTTTTATTAAATAAGTTGGTTTTTAAGCCTCCACCAAATGAAGCCTAAGGCTTCACAAAACTACTAATTTATTAGTTTAAAAATATGCTAAAAAGTTAATTTGTTTCAAATATCCATAGTGTTTTTTTCTTTTTTAAAGGCTAAAGTGAGTTTTTAAATTTTTTTTATAAATAAGTATATCAAATAAGTTAATGATTTTTTAACAAAATAGACCCTTTTTTATTTTCAAAAATCATTACACTTACTTTTAAACAATAATCACAAATGGCTATTTTGGAAGGTAGTTAACAGTCATCCTTTAATTTTTAATCCATTTTTGGATCACATCATTTATCACATTTTTTACATAATTTTTTAAAAAGTCCAAAAATTAACTTTTAATTATTTTTCCAAACACCCACCCAAAACACCCAAGTCTAAGGAGCTGATGAATAAAAATTGAGACCTGTCAAGTGTCCAAAAGACTTCATTAAGGCACTAAATAGTTATTCGGGTGCCAAGGGTTTAGATGAAATTTAGGGAGCAAGTACAACATCGTATGATTAGGGGGGGAAATTAAGAATTTTATGGAAATTGAGGGTACTTTGCGTGAATAAAATAAAGAAATAGGGACAACTTTACATTATGATTACATGATCCAATAATTACAAAGAGAGGTAGGGCCTCGCCACTTGATTGCGCGTGTGCCTGTCTCAATCCTACTCCGCACTAAAAAAGGGTAAAGTTTCTAATTCTTCGTATGCGCAATAGGAAAATGAGTGGGAGGACTAATTAGTGCTCCCATTAATGATGTGGTAGTAAGTTCTACCATGAATGATTTGATGTTTTAGTTTTGGTGTTGTATTTTTTTTCTTTTTTTATTAAGTGTCATGTCATTAGTGGTCTTTTTAGAGCTCTAAAATTAGTGGTCTCTATCATTGTTGTACGCAATATTATTCGTGAAAAACATTTTATATTATAATATATTTATAAAAAAAAAAAAACATTTCGTCTTCGTATACACAATTTTTTTATGTTACTTGGTTTGAACTTAAAAATATCAAACTTACTATAGTTTTTTTATGATTTTCTTTCTTTCTGAACATCAGTAACATCAACTACATCATCAATATCATCACCACAACATCATCAAAACATCATAAAAAATCAACAATATCATCAACACATCATCAAAGCATCAACTACGTCATTAACATCGTGAACATCATCAAAAATGAATTACATTATCAACATCATCAAAACATCTTCAAAACAATAGCATCGTAAACATCATCAAACATCATCAACATTAACTACATTATCAACATCATCCAAACATCATCAAACCATCATGGACATCATCAGAACATCGTGAACATTAGCAACATCATCAACATTGTGAAACATTGTGAACATTATAAAACATCAACTACATTATCAACATCATGAACATCATCAAATATCAACTACATGATCAACATCATCATCATTGTGAACATCAACCACAACAAAGACGGAGACCTTCTCTTCTCCTGCGCCAAGGACCACAATCCTACCGTCTGGTTCGCCGACAACGGCGAGCACCTCGGATGGCATAGATCTGGGAGGTTTGGCCACCGCCCTTGACGTGGATGCGCATGTCGATGCCGGCGAAACATTGGCAGCCGAGGAGGAGGATGGGCTCGTAGGTCCTGTAGCGGAGAATCTCAGGCTCCACCAAATCAACGAAATAGCCGTTGATCTTTATCAGGCCATGGCTGCGCTTACAGTACATGACGGCCACGACTATCTTCTTTTGATTGAAGCAGTGGAGGGACTCTATCGGAGGAGCTGCCATTGTTGGAGAGATTGTGAGACCTACAAAATGAAATTAATATGGGTAAAAATGTAAACTCCATATACAATATATCAAAAACATATATCATACAAAAAATAAAAAAGACTAAATAGTTTAAAAAAAAACACTTAAGGCTAACTAGAGCAACATTTACTAAAATAGAATTTCTGAGTAATTTTTCTCAATATAAAAATAAGAATCTATTTTCGTGTTAATTTTTTTCCTTTCACAAAAGTAATTAAAATATCTTTTAGTAAGTGATTTTTTTTTAAAGTTCTCATTTTCTATATAGAACAAACTATTTGAGATAATGAAAGTAAAAATCATCTAGTCGTTGGGCCTATTATAAGGGGTTGTTTGGGATGATCTAAATAAGTGCGCTTTTTAACTTTTTATGAAATATGGGTTGGGTTTGGGTTGGGTTTGAAGTGATGTGTTAGAGAGGTAATGTGGCTTAAATAAGATGATGTGACTTAAATAGGATAGTGACTTTTTGACTTTTTGTCTTTTTTCAATCTTCCCAAACTAGGCCATAATTTAGTTGAGATACTTTAAAATGTGAACAGTTCAGATTGTTAAATTAAAACTTGGATTCAACCTCATTAGATGAATTCTTGTGCCCAAAGCACACCAACTACCTATTGTCCTTTTGTTTTAAAAAAAATAACCATTGTCTCAATTCATACAAAAATATTTAAAAAATTAATAAATAGACAAATTACGAAAGTAATACCTGTATTTTGGTCTTTATATCATTTTAATCCCTGCAATTTTAATTAACTTGATTTTGACTTTAAATTTATAACTTTATCCCAATTTAATCCAATTGGTTATAACTCTTACCATTTTTTCATGAAAAAATATGCACATAAATATCATATACTATGTTTTTTAGTGCAAAATTATAACTTACCTAACTCAACAAGTTAACCTCAACGAATCTAGTACTAATTTTTCTTTAAAATCACTAATGATATTATCAATTAGATTAAATTGACACAAAATTAAAAATTAAAAATTAAAAATCAACATCGAATCAATTGAAATTGTAAGAACCAAAATAACACAAGAAGTAAAATATATAGGGACCACTGATTTAATTTGTCCTAAATAAATTAGATTATCAAAATGGAACTTATGGGAGCTTTAACTAGACATACAACCCACCAAAATGGACCAGAGACGAATGTGTTTCCATTTCTTACAAAGGAAACTTTAGTTTTCACAAAAAAAGATAAATTATGCTAATTTCTTTTGAGGTTTGAAAAAATAAATATAGAAAATTTTACAATTTTAGTATAATTACATCAACTTTTTTTAATAAGATTAAAGTGACTGAAACTAATACATATGGGGCATGTTTGATTAGAAGGATTAAAGCATGGGATTAGGATTATTAATCCGTGGCCCAATCATCCTATGTTTGTTTTGACATTTTAGTTTAGGACTATTAATTCAATGGATAATTAATCCAACAAATTTGTAGGATTATTAATAATGGGGTAGGGGTGGGATAATTAATACCACACTAATTTGATAGGATTATTAATACCTCACTATTAGTACTGTGAATCAAACATAGCCATGGTGTGATACAAATACAAAAAAGATAAAATATTTATTTTAATATAAAAGTGATGGCAATATAATTTTTTTTCATCGATAACTAATGGATTATTGATAAAAGGAGGCTAAATATTACGTAAATTTAAACTTTAAAGTTCTATATAATTATATCAAATTTAAGAAATTTATTATATTTTTCAAAAATTCAAAGGTACTCATTCAGGAGAATTTGGTGGAGAAATTATATGAATAAATCACTTTTTAAAAAAAAAATAAGTGTGATTCGAGTACACAGTAACTCAACTTGTTAGACAAAACAAATAGAATATTTTTCTATATACTTTTATCAGAAATTTTGTCGAGCAACCTGAAGCTGTTCTGATGAGCCAAAACTACTATTTTCTCCACAAAGATCCTCATCCCACATGTCTCCAGTTGGCATACCAATCAGATCTTACTCTTAGGTTTTCGTGGGTCTATCTCGAAATTTATTTTGATAATTTAAATTATTTATTTTATAAGATTTTTAAATAAATATTATTAACTTTTTAACTTTTTTTTAGAAATACCCAATCTTGGCCTAAATATATAACTAATTTTTAACATGGCTTCACAAAATGAACCGAGATGGCCCAACCGGAGAATCTAGTTGGCTATGCGACAATATCGTCCTTTACGAAAATCACGGGTGGTGTGGCGTATTGTTTCTGGGTAGTTTTTTTTCAATCATTGCACCGCAATTTGTAGGTCCAAATTTAAATAAGGAAAATTAACATGGGAAAAATACAATGTAATTTATTAAATTTAATTATAAATTAATAATAAATTTTATTAATATTTATAATTAATGTTATAAACTTTTGTGAAATATTTTTTCTAGAAATCCCATTTGACCGTAAATTCCCCAAATAGCAAATCATTGGTACTATCATAAAATAATTATAGATTCATGAAAAAAATTTATGATTTTAATCATTAAAATGTATAAAATTTACCTTAAATTTATAATTATTTTTTAAAATTAACACTAATTTGTTATTTTTTCAAATTTAATTATAGATGGATGCATTGACAGACCCATTTAGGAACGGAAGTAGGACTCTATCTTTGGGAGGCCAAAATGTAAAATAAAAACCTTTATTTCATATAGATTTATTTTTCTTTTAAATTAAGCTTTCATTTACTAAGCAAATTGCATTTTTTTATTTTGAAAAAGGCATTGAGTGCAGAAGTCTAAATTCAAAATTTTTTTGTCCAGAGATCCGTAAGGACATACTTCTGCACAATAACCAAACTACCTATATATATATATATATATTGTATTCACAGTTGAAACACAAACAAAACAAACCCTCCTCTCTCTCTCTCCTCAATCTCACTCAATTTGTCTCTACTCCCCACGAACACCACCATCCTCACTATTGTACCACCGTTCTCATCATCATTAATCGCCTCCTCGTTGATCTCATCCTCTGTCACGATCTCGTCCTCTACCAACCCTCTTTCCATGGTGGCGTAGCCACCACTATCGTCAATCTCAACCGCAGCAGATTTAGCAGTCGGTTCAAAAGTCTTTGCTGCTCACAGTGGTCACCACCACTCTTCACCATCACCGCAGATCTCTCTCTCTCTAGGTTTTTTATTTGTGTTGGTAAGGTTTTATTTTCTCTCTTTACTCTCTCTCCTAAGGTTTCACTAATGACAGCGACGATGGCGAAGGGAGGTGTCACCGAATCGGATGATTGCATAGCTTTTTGGTGCAAAATTTTCTCTATCCACGTTCTCTCTTGTTAGGATTAGGGACACTCAAAACACAATCGCACACACATAAAGAACACATAATTTACGTGGTTCGGCAAAATGCCTACGTCCATGGAGTAGAAATGATTTTTCACTAAAAATAGAGCAAAAATACAAACAATGGAGAAGGAGAAGAATTCTCTCTCAAGTCTCTCTCTCTCTCCTTCTCTTTCTAATTTCTGATACAAATGAGCTTCCCCCTCCCTCTCTATTTACACATAAAGCTGAGAGGTGTGAACGCTTGGGTTGGCAGCCGTTTCTTTCTACGGTTGGTCGATTGGCAGCCACCATTCTTGACCTCTCTTGAAGCTTCCATTCCAACTTCTTCCAGCACTTGGTTAGCCTCCAATCTTGACTTCTTGGAGCTTCTAGAATGGTGTGGATTGGTGTGGATTCACAACAATTCTCCCCCTCCACACCAATGTGTCCAACCGACTTCTCACTTAAAGTCCATTCTGGTCAGATTCTTGCAAACCTCCAGTTTGTCTCTGGTGACAAACTTGGTCATCATGTCAGAAGGATTCTAATCTGTGTGAATCTTCACCAGTTTTATCAATTGTTTCTCCATCATTTCTCATATCCAATGATACCGAATATCAATGTGCTTTGTATGGGAATGATACATGAAATTCTTGCTTAGATCAATTGTACTCTGACTATCACAATGTACTTTGTACTCTTCCTGATGCAAACCCAATTCTTGGAGAAATCGTTTCAACCACAACATTTCCTTTCCAGCATCTATGGCAAAAATTTATTCTACCTCTGTTGTAGATAAAGCCACACACTTTTGCAGTATGGACTGCCATGAAATAACTCTCTCTGCAAAGGTGAACAGAAATCCTGATGTAGATTTTCTATCATCAACATCACCCGCCATATCAGCATCTATAAAACCATCCAAAATTGGTTCATCTCACCCAAAACATAGACACATTTTTGAAGTCCTCTTCAAGTACCGAAGAATACATTTGACCACCTCCCAATGCTCCTTTCTTGGATTGGCGAGGAATCGACTCAGAACGTTAATTGCGTGAGATATATCTTGCCAGGTATACACCATTGCATACATTAAACTTCATACTACGGAAGAATAGGCGATTGCCTCCATTTTTTTCTTTTTAGAGCTAGTCGTGGGACACGAACACTTTATCACCTTGAAGTGGTTGGCTAGTGGTGTGCTAATTGACTTGGCATCCTTCATGTTGAACCTTTCAATCACCCATTCAACATATTTTTCTTGTGACAACCATATCTTCTTGGCTTTCCTTTCGTGAACAATCTTCATGCCCAAAATCTACTGTGTTAGGCCTAAATTTTTCATGTCAAAATACTGTGACAAGTCCTTTTTTAACTTGTTGATCATAGCAATGTCATGTCCGATGATCAGCATATCATCGACATACAACAGTAGGATAATGAGTTTCCATCAGAAAACTTTTGAAAGTATATACACTAGTCTGCTACCATTCTCTTGTACTCGTGATCTACCATAAATAATTAAACTTTTTGTACTATTGTAGCAGCACCTACTTCAGGCTATAGAGACTCTTCTTCAGTTTGTAGACTAGATTTTCTTTCCCTTTAACTTCAAATCCTTCTGGTTGCTCCATGTAAATCTCTTACTCCAAATCACCATGGAGAAAGGCAGTCTTGACATCCATCTATTTTACCTCCAGATTCAAGTGAGCTGCTAATCCCAAAGCTACTTGAATGGAAATCATTTTCACAACTGAGGAGAAGATATCATCAAAGTCAATTTCCTTCTTCTACCCAAAACCCTTGACAACCAAACGAGCTTTATGCTGGAGTAGTTTTTCATTGCTATCTTTCTTCAACTCGTATGCCCATTTGTTCTTCAAAGCTTTCCTGTCTCTTGGAAGTGGAACAAACTCATAAGTGTGGTTCTTCTGCAAAGAATTCATCTCCTCTTTCATGGCTTGCATCTAGCAGTCTTTCTCAGTATGACTCTTCACTTTTGAAAAACTCTCGGGCTACCCCTCATCAGTAATCAGAATATACTGAGAAGTGAGATATTTGGCTGATGGCACGGAAGCTCTTCCTAATCTTCGCAACTAAGGTCCTGTTGCTTCTAGTGGAGGGGGTTGTTTCCCCTACTCCATACCCTCTTTATCTCTTTCCTCCTAATCTTCAATTTCTGGCATAGGATCCTGCAACTCTGACACTTCTTGTTGCACCTCATCACTTTTAGCATTTTGTGAGGGTTCTGGAGATAGAAACAATTCTAGAGTGATGACAACTCTAGACTTTGCAGACTTCTCATAATCTGCTACGGTCTGATCTTCCTGGAACACAACATCTCTATTCATAAACATCTTCTTGTTCACTGGGTCCCACAATTTGTACCCAAATGCTACATCTGAATAGCCCACAAATATGCATGAAGTGGACTTGTCATAAAGCTTCTGTCAATTTTCCTTGGAGATGTGTACAAACACCTTGCACTCGAAGACTTTCAAATGAGAATATGATGCCTTTCTTCTGGACCAAACTTCCTTAGGTATTGCAAAATTTAGCGGGACTGAAGGCGACTTGTTGATGAGATAACAGGCTATACAGGCGGCTTAACCCAGAATGACTTTGGCAACTTTGCCATTTTGAGCATGCATTTGACTTTCTCCACAGTAGTGCGGTTTATCCTCTCTGCCACACCATTGTGTTGTGGGGTGTCGGGAACTATTATCTCGTGCCGGATACTTCTGTTAGCACCGTATGCTTCAAAAGTATTAGAAGTGTACTCACCACCATTGTCTATGTGAAGACACTTCAATTTCTTCCCGGTCTCTCTTTCCACCGTTGTATGGAACTCCTGAAAGTATTGGAATACCTCATCATTTGTCTTTAGGAAATACACCCACAACTTCCTTGATGCATCATCAATGAAAGTTAAAAAATACTTGCGGCCACTAAGTGACTCCACTTCGATAGGACCACAAACATTTGAGTGGACTAACCTGAGCATTTCTAATTTCCTCTTGCTTATTGAATTGAATGATACTCGATGTTTCTTGCCATACAGGTAAAGATCACATGGCTTAAGAGCACTACCCTTGGATAAGGTTATCCTGGATTGCTTCGCTAACAGATGTAATCCATTCTCACTCATGTGACTTAGTCTTCTGTGCCATAAGTCTGGTGACTCATTGTCTTCTACTGCATTTAAACTCCCAGGACAGATCTTCGTTTGAGTCTTGTACGGCGTGAAAGACATTTCTCATTTGGCAATTGTCAAAGCTCCTCCTGTCAGCTTCCAACAGCCATTACCGAATGTACTTGTATAGCCCTGTTGGTCTAGGGCATTTTCGGAGATAAGATTGAGGTGCAAATCTAGAACATGTCTCACATCTTTAAGAACCAGCTTGTATTCGACATTAGTCTGAATGCTAACGTTTCCAATACCCATAACTTCAAATAGCTAGAATTTCTCATTCGAATAGTGCCAAAATCTCTAGCGTTGTAGGAGCTGAAGAGTTCTCTATGGGAAGTGGCGTGATAGGATGCAACTGTGTCTATCACCCATTTTGTGTAGTTGTGGTTAGCCACATGAAGGCAATTCTCCTCTTCACTAACCGCAAGAAGTATGTTATCAATTGTTGTGGCTGTCGTGTTCTCATCTCCCTTTGATTTACTACTTTGGCCTTTATCTTTCTGGCTTGGGCAGTTCCTCTTTATGTGACCTTCCTGACCACAGTGAAAGCAAGTGAGGCTGGAGTTTCCTTGACCTTTGATGTCTTTGGATTTACTCTTGTTGTTCCATTTGTCTCTACTCTTGCTTCTTCTTCTGCCTTTTCATCTTCCTCTGTCTCCACCTCTATCTTCTGTGATAAGAGCATGGGACTGATTACCTCTCAAGTCTTTCTTTCTTGCCTCTTCATTGAGTATGGCATCGGTGACCATGCTCATGGCTAGCTTTCCTTATGGTGCAGAGTTGTTGAGAGAAACCACCAACGTCTTCCAACTATCGAGTAAGGAAGTGAGCAGCAATAGGGCTTGCATTACGTCATCCAAGGTTATCTTGATAGTTGTAAGTTGATTCACCAGATTCGGGAAGTCACTAGTGTGTTCGGCGACAGACACACCATTTTTCAACTTTAGGTTTACTAGCCTTCTCATCACCAAGGCTTTATTCTGGGCGGTCTTTGACTAGTATATGCCTTCTAACTTTATCCAAAGGGCATAGGCATGTGTCTCTTGGGCAACATGATAAAAAACATTGTGGTCAATCTATTGTCTGATCTGACCAACAGTCTTTCAATTCTTCTTCTTCTAGTCATCATCCTTCTTATCTTCTACTTTCACTCCTCTAAGCTCAATCGGGTTAAACAAATCTCTACAGTATAGGATATATTCCATTCAAGGGTTCCAGATTGCATAATTGGAAGCATACAACTTGATTATAGATCCTAAAGTTAATGTGGATTCCTTTATCGTCTACTTTCTTTTTATAGAAGCTCTGATTCAAAAATCTGACCGTACGGATGTGTTCGAAATACTCCAAATAGTTGGAAAGTACTATTGGATCATCAAAATCAGACTTTAAATGACTGTAATATAGCCAAAACACTCTGAACAGTTTAGATTTGCGATTGTAACTTGGCCGCGTCACACCAGATCACCCCCTTAAGCTTCTAAAGTCGAGTCAGGTTGAGTTACGGCCGGGTTGGGTCAAACTGACAGACTTTGGGCTACTGATGTGGCAACTACGTGGCATTGACAGGTGTTTACGTGGCTCTGACACGTGGCGCTGACACGTGGCACTGGCGTTGTGACACATGGCGATGATGTGGTGCTGGTGCATGGTCGGTGGCGGTGCAGTGGCGGTTCGATTTAGCGGTGTGGCTCTGGTTCAGGTACATGACATCAGCGATCGGCGATAGGGTGACGTCAATGACTGGTTCTTTTAAGGATGACGCATGGCGCGTGTGGTCCAGCAACTCCACACTAGAGAACGACGTCAAGCAGTGTGTGGGGCATGTGAGCCTTCGTCCGGCATCCTTTTCTAACGTGTTTTTTTTTTTTTTGCTCGTCTCGTCGAGTGCTTTAATTTGGTTTGGTCAAAAGTTTGTTTCGAGCACTTTGAATTCTAGGCAATTCTAAAACAACGTCCCTGTTTCGCTGAAAAATCATCCAACGAGGCTCTGATACCACCACTTGTTAGGATCAGGGACACCCAAAACTCAATCACTCACACACACACACACACACACAGAACACAAAATTTGTGTGGTTCAGCAAAATGCCTACGTCTACGGAGTAGAACTTATTTTTTACTAAAAATAGAGCAAAAATAAAACAATGGAGGAAGAGAAGAACTCTTTCTTTACTCACAGCTCTCTCTCTCTCTCTCTCTCTCTAATTTCTGATACAAATAAGCTTTCCTCTCCCTCTCTATTTATACACAAAGTTGAGAGGTCTGAACGCTCGGGTCGGTAGCCACCATTCTTGACCTCTCTTGAAGTTTCCATTCTAGCTCCTTCCAACATTTGGTTAGCCTTCAATCTTGACTTCCAGAAGCTTCTAGAATGGTGTGGATTGGTGTGGATTCACAACATCTCTCTTTCTCTCTCTCTCTCTCTCTCTCTATATATATATATATCACTTCTTAGATCTGAGATTTGTGGGGGATTCCAACAAATTTGTTAGTATGTGCTGGTTATTTATTTAGATCCAGTGTGTGTGAGAATGAAATTATGTTAATAATTAGTTTGAGCACATATGATTTGAAAATTGTAAGTTTTATCGATGTCTTGTAGGGATGTGATAATGGCCTGCGCTGGCCTGCGCTGGCCTATTCGGGCCTAGGCTCGGGCTAGCCCAAGCGGGTTTCGCAGGCTCCTACCTTTTTAGTGGACCGGCCCATGGGCCAAAAGTGGGGCCCTGGCCAAGCCCAAGCCCACTCATAATAGGGCCTAGGGCCTGGGCTCGGGCCTAGGCCGCGAGTTGGGCCTAGTCGAGCTTTTTTTGTTTTAGTTTTATATTAGGAATAAAAAATTAAAAATAATTATACTAGAGTATTTTAGTTAAGATTAATGAGATATTTTGTTTGGTTATGTAATATTTCATGGTGATATTTAAATTTAATTATGTATGATTTATGTTTTTTTAATTATGAACTTATAACTAAAAAAGTATGCAATTATGTAATTTTTTTTATTTCGAAATGAATAATTATATATATATATATATATATATGAAAATAAAACTTTCAATATTACAATATTAAATTATTTATATAAAATTTATTGAATGAATAATTTTTATTTTAAAATGAAATAAAATATTACAAAAATTGATATTATTAAATAAATTGGGTATAGATTACTGATGATGGTAAAGCAATTGCATCACTATAGGTCAAATATATCCCAACTAGGTTGGCACCTACTAGCCTACCAATCATTTGCATTATACTCCACCTCAATAATCTAATCCAAAATAAATAAATGAAATGAAATAGTAAAAAAACAAATTGTTAATCAATCATCGGAGGAGACAGACAAGTTACGTTGCCCGAGGATATGTCATCCAAATCATTTTGAATTCGCTCATTTTCACTATAATTTTTTCTTCTTGTAAGCGCATGCATATGATCTCTGGATATCATCAATGCCTCAACCATTTTGGGTGAAAGCCTGTATGCATTGAATGCATTTTTCTTTTTCTTTTTTAATAAAAAATTATCAATACCTAATACAATAATTTCACCTTTAATATAATAATATTAAAAAATTTCCAGGCATCAACATACAAGTATAGACTAGATTGCCTAAGTTGGAACAAAGCATCGCATATCCGTTTGTTTTGAAAATAGATTGAAGTTTGGTACTCGCAAGTAGGCTAAAACACAGGTTTCAACGAATTATTCCAATTCAACCAACCCAACCTTCACCCACAGGCATTCAGGTAGTTATATCACATAAGCACATAGCCTCATGGCAGGCATGTTATCATGGCAGTCACTCACACGCATGCAAGGATGCTAAAGCATAAACACTTACCGAGTACTCCGAGCCAAAGAAAGAAGCTAATTAGAAAACATGCATGAATCCTAACTATGCTGAGATGCCTAATGCAACACATGCAAGAATGCAACTAAGATAGGCTCGGCTATTTTAAGATGGCATATGAGATGCTACAGGTAACATGTATTCAACTTGGAATTGAAATACGATGCAGTTAGTATGATACGCCGAGCCTGGTGCATGCAAAACAGATGAATGGATCCAAACATGCGAGCATAAGGATGCTAATTGAAACGTGCCGTAAAACTAACCATCATAAGCTGGTAAATGAAAGGGAGAAAGACGTGGGGTTGGAAGACATACATTACACACACGCACACTTATTACAATATTGCCCTCTCTCGGAGGGTCCGAATAAATAATACAGAATCGAATTAACTAATTATTACACAACACTAGCTAATTAACAAATTAACTAAACTAGCATGCAAACTATGTAAAATGGGCTGCCTCAGCTCTACTTTGAATGATAAAGGATGCATGCATGCTCGAGTCGCCTTGTTGGGAAATCCATCGCAATGCCCCGGCTCGCCTTTGTTTGCAATTGATTTCAGAAACTTGCACAAAGCTCCAAGGAGATGAAACTCTACCCTGGGAATCTAGGGGGAGGCTGCCGACCAGCTATAGGCATTGGAGACCACCTACCTACCACCCTTGGTGGTGAAAACCAAAAAAGGTGGTCGACCTGCCAGAAAACCTGGTCGGCCGACCAGTTTCTTCTCCTGGTTTCTGCATTTTTTGCAACAAAGGCAAGAGAGAGAGAAAGCAAGGTATTTGCAACACATGTGTGCACGACCACTCTCCCCATCATTGCATAAGCTCTAGGGAGTGTAGCCCTTGATCCTCGGGTCACCAATCACGTATCTCGATGCATGATGGCTGAGGAGTCAGATTGCACGACTCAATGTGAAATGAATGCAGATATAAATACATAAAACCAACAACTCCATCATGGATGGTCAAGAGTGTCGGCGACCGGGAATCGATGCACGTTTCATCACTTGAAGTATGAAACGTGCCTTGTTTCCCGTGTTTGGACTAACTCCTATTCCAAACACAATGCAACAAGTAGAATGGCGTAGCATGTACAAATCCAACTCTAGTATGCAATCCTAAATGTAATGCGACTAAGTGATGCAAACATGCAAAGGATGACATGTAAGCATGCAACTAGCATACACAATGCTATGGACTAATCAAGGGCATACTCAATGCACGAGGATTATATGGCATGCATACACAATGCACTAACATATGCAATGTTATGAACGAGGCATACGCAATGCAATGATCGAACATGCGATAACATGGACTCTATGGCATACACAATGCAAGATGGACTTAAACTAAGATGGATGGACCTCAGCCGCACCCAAATCAGTGGCCATACATGATGAAAACAAGGCAATGACACACACATGAGCATGCACAATGCAAGGGATCAAAGCTTAAGGCACAAGATACAGCTGTATGAAAGCATGGAAAGGATGAAATATGGCATACAACAATACATGTTCCAGCTCTGAAATGACATACAAAATGGTCCCGAATCATACAAACAACTCATGTTATGCATGTTGAATGGCTCCAATACCGAAACTAGTGAAGTGCATCACACTAGAGGTATGCAAAGCAATGCCCAAATGAACAAACCAACCTTAAACAGTCCCTATGCAGGCCCAAAATAGTGGCAAAATGGACTAAGATGATGGCTTGAAATGCACAAAAATGAAACTCATGCAATGGCCCATAAATGAGGTATACAAGCACAACTCTCAAACGCATTTAAAGAGTGGAAAACATGGGAACATGGCACAAGTATAGGCTTTGAAATAACATGCTCAATGATGCCAAAACATAGGAACACCTCAAGTTAAGCATGCAAGGGGGTTCAAAACTCAAGGCTAGGCAAGGGTATTGCACTACAACCATGCATGGCAAGCATCATTCGACCAAGAGGCCTAAAAATAAAGCGGAGGAAGCCCAAAATATGAACAAAATCAGTTTAGAGCATGGCCAAAATGTGCTAGAATTAAGGGCCAAAATCACATGCAATGTAAGCTAGTGAGCATGGTTTACACTACAAGCATGTGAAGCATTCAAGAAGCCATTAAACTAGAAAAATAAAGAGGTATGACATGCCAAATAATGACCAAAAATCCACTGAAACAAGACCAATGCATGCAAGAATGACATGCTCCTTTGATAAGCTATGAAGAGGGTTATTCTACACATGCAAGAGACGAACCCTAGATGACAACACCAACTCTGGACAGAGCCTAGGTAGGCCCTAAAAGTCACCAAAAGGGGCCTGGACCAAGGCTTGGAAGTGTGAAAACAAAGGCTCCTTTGTAAGGCCAAAAATGCTAGTAGACAAGACAAGGAGAGAGAGGGTCACCCCTCTCTGGTTTTGGCCCTCAAAATCACATACCAACCACTGAAAATCCACTGGATTTTAGTGGCTAAAGGGCCAAGTATAGGTCAACACAAAGGCCCTAAGGCATGGCTCAAAACAAGGCAAAATAGAGCATGCAAGGGGGGTAGATGACCTCCAACAGGAAAATGACCTTAAACAAACATGAATGATGATTAAAAATAAAGCTTTTTTCAATTGACAACAAACCTCAAATAAGCATGCAAATGAGGCTAAGAGAAGGATCAAAATAATGCTTAAAAAGGGAGAAACTGAGTTACCCTTGAAGCTCAGCAACGACAGCAACTTCTGGACCAAAAACCCAGCTTTTTAACCCCTGAAAATGACCTCCAAGAACCTTGGATTGATGGTGGAAGTGTTAGGCTATAAGGAGTGGTGCAATAGGCCAAGAACAATGCACTTTTTGAACCCAAAATGTAGAGATATAGAAAGGGATATATATTTTGCCTTAAACAAATTTTTTGGAACCTGGTATAAGGAGAGGGAGGCCCTCTCTTATAGAGGAGCAAAGGTTCAAGCTTCCTCAAGAAGCTAGAGCAAAGGTTCAAGCTTCCTCAAGAAGCTAGAACAAGGGTTCAAGCTTCCTGAATAAGCTAGAGCAAAGGTTCAAGCTTCCTCAAAAGCTAGAACAAGGGTTCAAGCTTCCTCAAGAAGTGAGAGCAAAGGTTCAAGCTTCCTCAAGAAGCTAAAGCAAGGGTGCAAATCCTCCGTACACGTGTATGGAGGATCCAGTCTGTGCCTTCCAGCTAGCACAGCTGGCATGCACTCAGACAGACAAAACAGGAGAAATCTGGCCAACCAGTTAAGGTGGTCGGCCGACCACTTCCCCTGGTCAGCCGACCAGGGCAAGTGGTCTCTCACAAAAAAACTGGTCGGTGGCTCTATTTGGTGCTCTCCACTTTGAAAGCAAGCTAGTGGTGTGGTGGGAGACCAACAAATGTAGCCCAAAGACCAAGAAAACCAGCTTCCCGACAAGAAAACCGGCTGGCGGGGAGAAAGTGGTCACTAAGGAGAAAAGGTGGTCTCCCACCCTTGTACCACCTCCCAAACAAGGAAAACAAGGTTCATGCCAAAAATGAACCAACACGGATGCAAAACGAGAGTTCGGGGGGCAAAACGCGCGGCCGGGTGCCCAAAAATTGGCTGTTGAGCACCAAAAGTGGCGTACGGCCACAAAAGTGGTCTCCCGGACCACAGTGTCCCTCTAGACGGAGGAAACAAGGTGTGTCCCAAAAACCTTGCCAAACGGAGAATATTAAGCGGTCCCGAGCCGAGGCGCACGGCCGACGGCCCCCAAAATCAGAAACTAGTCTCCAAACGGGAACAGTGGCCTACGACCATGAAAAGTAGTCTACGACCACTGAGAGATGGTCTACATGACCTCTCCCTCCCTTCGGGAAGAGAAAACAAGACCTGGTTCGCAAACTGAGTCAAAGCACAAAAAAGTTTCAAGGCCCGGAAGCAAGGCTCTCAGCCGAGAACTCCAAAACTTCGGAACGAGCACAACATGCGCAATCACCGAGCGCTCAATCGATGACGTCTGAGTCTTAAGGTCGGTCAAAAATGGGGTGTCTACAATTACTGATGATGGTAAAGCAAATGCATCACTATAGGTCAAATATATCCCAACTAGGTTGGCACCTACTAGCCTACCAATCATTTGCATTATACTCCACCTCAATAATCTAATCCAAAATAAATAAATAAACGAAATGAAATGAAATAGTAAAAAAACAAATTGTTAATCAATCATCGGAGGAGACAGACAAGTTGCGTTGCCCGAGGATATGTCATCCAAATCATTTTGAATTCGCTTCTTTTCACTATAATTTTTTCTTCTTGTAAGCGCATGCATATGATCTCTGGATATCATCAATGCCTCAATCATTTTTGGTGAAAGCCTGCTCTGGTAATCGCTCAGCACCCGTCCACCTGCACTAAAAGCTGTTTCCGAAACAATTGTAGAAATAGGAACGGTTAGTATATCACGGGCCATCTGTGAAACCACAAAATAGTTTCGTTTTGTTTCCACCATTCCAAAATGTCAAAATCATCGGAATCGTTCAGTAACAGGCTTTCCAAATAACGTTGTGGTTCAGAGCTACTTACACTTGAAAGTTGAGATATTCTTCTACTTTTTATAGCTGAAAAATCACTTAATCTCCTGCTGACTGCTAATCTAGTGTGTGTAGGTATATTTACAGATGCAGCTGCCTTGTATTCTTCAAATAATCTGTTGCATGTTTGCATGATATGGGCAAATTGTGATTGATCAGCGAAAATACGCTCTAAAAATTCTTGTAAACTAATTTCTTTACACCTAGGATCAATTATTATGGCTAAACCTAATAGATGAGGCAAATGATCAAAATATTTATCAAAATTTTCTTTTATTAAAGTAATAATGGTTATATAATATTCATTACTCATATATTTTATGAAAACTTTAATTATTTCTACTAGCATATGTAAAACAAATGATGAAGTAGCAATATATATATATATATAAGAAAATAATTTTGTTGAAGTATCGAAAATTTTTAAAATATCTTTATACAAGGCTACTTGGAGCTAATTAAGTTCAGTGGGAGTCATTACTCCTCCTATTGATGTTGTTGCAAAAAATAAATCTATTGATCTTCTTTGTTTATAAGTTGTTTTTAACGTATTATATGTTGAATTCTTCCTACTATCTACATCTAAAATTAATTTTCTAAATGGCATATTTTCTCGTTGACAAATTTTTCTATATTCCAAAATTTGATTACCAAAAGACATAATAGTAACAACTGCATTTTTTATTACAAATATGAAAGTTTCATATACATGCATAGCTTCTTTAACAATCAAATTGAAAATATGGGCACAACAACGAACATGAAATAAATCACCATCAACAAGCAATTGTAAAGTTGATGTTAAATGGGTTACAGTTTGATTATAATATGAAGCATTATCTAAACTAATCGTAAATATTTTATTTTTTAAAGCCCACTTGTATAATCCATTTTTTATTTCTATACCAAGCGAATGGCCAGTGAATGGAAGTTCAACTAATTAAATGAAATAATTCTTTTATTTAATTTCTAATTATATCAATAAAATGTGCAGTGATACATTGATATTCAAAACCATTATTTGACCACATATCAGATTTTAAACAAGCTCTTCCATTCAAATTTTTAAAGATCTCAAATAATTCACTTTTAACATCCTCGAATTTCTTTAAAATCCTGTTTCTAGTAGTATTTCTTGAAAAACTTTAATATTACGGTGCAAAACTTTTGTGCATCATTTCGGAAAAATCAGGACATTCACTAGTAATAAAAGGTTGTTCTTTTTTAATAATATAATCAACTATAGAATTTTGTGCACGTATATGATCATATGAAAATGTTTGCAAATTACTAGTTGATGAAGCCCTGATTGCATTTGATTTCGAATATCAAGTTGTTGATTTTGTAAATATTTGTTAGCATGCCTTTTTAGATGACTAGTATCCCTTGCAGATTCAGCACTAAGTAAATGTGCACAATATTTACATTTTGCTTTAAATGTAATTGTACCATCAAGATTATTTATAGATATTTTTTCAAAATGTTCCCAAATACTACTACTTCTGCTCCTAGATGATGATCCAACTGTTGAAAGATGGATATTAGAAGGAGAATCAACAGATTCATGTTGTGTAGTATATGTATCAATATCGACATAAACATTAGGCATATTATGATCCATAATAATGTAAGTAAAACAATATATAAGAATTAACAATTACTTTAAATAATGCATAAATACAATCAGTAAAAAATAATAATTAATATATGTGCACAAAGAATTAAATAAAAAAATGAGTAGCTAATAAATTTAATTAAACTAATTAAAGTTACCGACTAGCGAATGCAATACAGAAATTTGCTTCTTCTGATAAAAGTTTCTTGTTGCACAATTGCAATTGTCACTTGGGGATGACACTTCAAAATTAATTGAGTGTTGAGAGAGATGAAGAGAGATTGAGAGTTTAAGAGAGTTTAAGAGAGAGAGAGAGAGAATTATTTATTGTGAGATTTATTTTGGAAAATAAAAGATATTTATAGTAATTTTAATTATGACCGTTTGAATTATGATCGTTTGTATATATGTTACTGTTTGAGTTGAGTGATTGATGAGGAGATGCAACAAACTAATTTCAACTAGGCTAGTAAGGGCGGTCATTCTTTTTGACCAAAAGAATGGAGCTAGAGATGTCAAAATATTGCCATGCCATGCTTTAGTCTTTTTAGGGATTCTCTCTTGTATATACAAAATATTTTATAACTTTGCCTCCACTCTCTCTTTTATGCTATCTGTTAGTCTAACAATCTATCCTAATGATAAATAAATATATTTCCAATAAATTAACTTTGCCTCCACACACTTTCTCTTTCTCTCTCCCCGCTATCTTGTCTTGTTTCGGTTGCTAGCAGCAGCCAGCCAGAGTACAGTGATAGTGTGCAGTGATAGTGGGTCGCACAAGCTTTGTCATTCTTGGGTTTATTAGGGTCTGTCAAATTTAACAGTGTCAGTCTTTGAAAATAGCAATTAAGAATGACTATTGAATTTAATATTGTAGTATTTGAAGAGTTCATATCCTCTCTTTGCAATCCTCCTTGCAACGGCTAAGATCAGTTGTTGCACATCCAACGGCCATAATAAAAATAAAAATAAAATTAAAAAATTTGAAATTTCACTTTATCTCTGTGCGTTGCTATAGTTATACATTGAAGCACAATCACTCACCCAAGCTATATTTCATTCAGCCTTGCACTCACCCGTCCTCTTCCACCGAACCCACCCTCACCGGTGACCAGTCCCCAGATGGCACCGACGACCCACTCTAGCCCTAATATTCTCTGTTTCGTGAACCATAGCTCCACCGCGACCACCATCGGCTGAGCGATTAAATTTGTTGATGAGAACGTGGGTGCTGAAGCCATAGAGGAACCAGGTTTGTATTCGAAACTCTGAAATTAAGAAGTTAGGGTTGTATGATTGAGATTGACAAAATAGATTTGAAATTTCAAAATTAGGGCTTTAATTTGGGATTGGAACAGTGAAAAATTAGGGCTTTCAGTGTGAATTTAGGGCTTTGACGGTGAAAAAAATTAGGGCTTTCACAGTTTCGGCTGAGATTTTTTGGGTTTTGGATGAATTTGTTTGTCAAATTGATTAATTTTCTACTTGATTTTCTTCATCTTTCCCCTCATCTCCTTTCCATAACAACCACTATTTGATTTTTTTAATAAATGAAAAGACAATGAACAAAAGAAATAAAAAGGTGAACTCCGACATATGCTTAATCAACGTCGTCCGTTCCATAACTCCATTACATACATCCTATATTCAGATTCTATGTGAAATGAGTATATTGTATGTAAATCAAGCTATTAGTGTTAAGTGAACCATAAAGTTGCCCTAAGGCTTACAAGACAAAAATGGTTTAACCCTTAACCAAAAATGGCTCATGGCCTAAATAAAAAAAAGGCCCTTGGCCTGAATATCAAAAGCTCCTCAAGCTCAAGCGCACATCCTGGCTCATCACCTCAAAGTCAGGGCCCGCCATCAATACCTGAAAAGATTACATCCACGTAGGGTGAAAATATAGTCCAATAAGGAACATTTTAGAAATCAATACAAATCTACAAGTATAGATGATCATGATGCTATACATATATGACATGTTTAAAATGTTTGATCGAACAATCATTTTCCAACATCAACACTAAGACCTGGTGAATCCCCTCAAGCCCATGTATCTGTCAGTGGTCATCGCTAAGTACCACCTACAACTAGCGCACTATATGAAGCTACACTTTGCCAGGACCATCGCCAAGCATCACCTAAACTACCAAACTTACTAGTTACTAATTGGAGGACCTTGGCACCTAACCGCACTGGTTTTTGGTCTTTCACCATGGACTATAGAGCCAAATTAACCAATAATCACATCAACCATAGATGACATGGATTCACCCAACCACTTAATTAAAACCATGTTTTTTTAATAATACCAATGCAATAATAATAATGAACATTTCTTCCAAAACACGCTCTGTGCATCACCGTTCAACAACTGGGTTTCATTCTCAACATCTCAAAAAGTATGAAATGATAATAGTTAGCATCAATTAATTGCATCAACTTGTCCAACATTTCAACAACCACTCCTTAAATCCCATACTCAGAAATTTATAAGCTTTTCATATACAACTTATGGCTTTCTCAAAATGAATACCCATATGCAATTTGTGATAATAAAAGTAAGTTTGATAAGAAATAATGGAGAAAACCCATTCAAATCACCAAATCCTAACTTCAAATGCTTCAAATCAACAATAACAAAAACAATATCAACATGTAGATTTTATTTTAAAATTACCACAAGTACACCAATAAACTCATATAGAGTGTTAGAAATAGAACCCTATCTCTTGTAGAGAAAAGGAAAATCTAAGAGTAACGATAGAGGCTCAAATCCACTTTTGGCCAAGATTAAAGTGAAGTCATTGCCAAGCTCTACAATACCTGGGAAGGAGATGGAGATCAAATCCAAGCTTAGATGGTCCAAAATCAAGATTGGAGCCTCAAGAACTAGGTCTAAATCGCATAGGAGAAAAAGAGTGTAGAAAGTTGAAGAAAAAGTGATATTTTCATGTACTTTTTTGTTTGTTTTTTTTTTTTTTTTTTTTTAAGAGAATAGACTGCATACATGATGGTCTTGGCTGTGGGTGCAAAAGACATAGTCACGGGATTGACTTAACTCCTTGTGAGAGCAAAACTACACAGACAAAAGTAATGGAATATCGTTTTAGTCGTGGACTCGCGAGCGTAACATGCATACTGTGGGCACGACAATGCAAATCGTGGGCCTCCATCGCGGCGTCATCACGGGCCATGCAATTTCTCAAGGCCTAAGGACCTGAATGTGTGTTGTGGTTACGGCCTGGTCACAGATGCGATACATATACTGCGGGCGCGATCATGTCCAAAACAGATTCTCACTCTATTTTCCTGGGGACAATTCTGAGTATAAATAACAACTCTCAACAATATGTAAAGCACCAAAAAGAAGTAAATAAAATAATAACAACATCACTCATTCATCACAAGCCCACAAGTGTGTCGGGGCGTCCGTACAAGTGGGTTTCAAGTCGAGTTTTAGAACGAGGACATTACAACCTCCTTCCCTTCAAGAATTTTGTCATCGAAAATAAAGTGATAGAGTCAAAATAAAGCAGAAAAATACAAGATATCTAGACAACAAATAAATTCGAGTATTTGGAGAAAACTTCCACCTCCCATTCCCAAGTCGCTTCCTCAACCCCATGATGCCTACACAACACCTTTAAGAGCAGAATGGTTTTAGCCCGCAATACCTGCTCTCTAGAGTCCAAAATTCGTATTGGACACTCCTCGTAGGATGCATCCTCATCAACCTCTAAGTCAGTCCAATCTAATATGTGTGAAGGGTTCGACTGATACTTTCTCAACATAGAGATATGGAACACACCATGAACCCTAGACAATTGTGGTGGTAATGCAAGGCGATAAGCTACCTTGCCAATTCTCTCAGTGATATCAAAAGGCCCAATGTATCTAGGTGAAAGCTTGTCACTATGCCTGAATCTCATCAAATCCATATTTTCAAAAACACATGATCTCTCACCTCAAAAGATAAGGGTCACCTCCTCTTATCCGTATAACTCTTCTGCTTACTCTGCCTACTATGTGCGGTGACAATACATTGCTGGATGAGGGAGATTTTCTCGGTGGTCTCCTGCACTAATTTCGGTCCCAACAAACGTGCGTCCCTAACATCGGTCGAGAAAATCGGGGATCGACAAGGCCTACCATATAAGGCCTCAAACGGTGCCATTCTAATACTTGTTTGATAACTATTGTTGTAGGCGAATTCTATCAAATTTAAATGTATCACCCATGAACCTCAAAAATCAAGTATGCATGCTTGAAACATGTCTTTTAAAGTTTGAATGGTCCGCTTGAACTGCCTATCGGTCTGTGGGTGAAAAGTTGTACTAAGGGTCAACTGAAACCCAAAAAATGACTGATGTCCTTCTAGAGTCGTGCCATGTATCGCTGATCCCTATCGGATAAAATGGTGACTGGAACCCCATGAAGTGTAACAATGTGCCGAATATAAAGCTCACTCAACTCATCCACGGTGTCACTAACTTTCATAGGAATAAAATGTGCTGATTCAGTTATGTGGTCAACTACAACCCAAATGGCATCATTGCCTCGTTGGGTTATAGGAAGTCCCACAATGAAGTTTATAATGTGTTCGCACTTCCGTTCGTCTACAAGCAAACGTTTCAACAATCTCGCTAGTCTCTAATGTTCAACCTTCACTTGCTGACAAGTTAAGCATTTAGAGACAAACAATGCCATGTCTCTCTTCATACCCCACCACCAAAATTGAAGGCTTAAATCATGTTACATTTTGTTAGGATGCACTACTAGACGAGAGTGGTAAAACTCTGTAAAGATCTCTTCACAACATGGTTCCGACATAAATAATCAGTCGAAGTATCTAACACTCAAGAATAAACAAACCCCGTTCCTCCTTAACATTTGCAATATGTTCTGAAATGGTCTCAGTTTCCCCGTTATATTGTTGGGCTTCTATGACCTGCTAATAATGGTACGTTGAACAATGACCATAAACAAGGTCACATTCTCATCAGAATCACCTAAGTGTAAGTCAAATTTGCCTATGCTCCCAAGCATCTTCCATTCCCGGATTACAATACTAGCTATACTACTTGTTGACTTTCTACTTAAAGTGTCGGCCACCACATTGGCCTTTCTCGGGTGATATTGTAACTTGAAATCATAATCCTCCGTGAACTCTATCCATCTCCTTTGGCGTAAGTTGAGGTCTTTTTGAGAAAATAAATATGTTAGACTTTTGTGGTCAGAAAACACCTCAAACAGTTCGCCATAGAGATAGTGCCTCCAAATCTTCGGGGAAAAAATGATAGTTGTATGCTCTAAATCATGGGTATGATAATTCTTTTTGTAAATGTAACGCCCCAAAATAATAGCGACAACCCATCTCATGATAATCCAAGGAAAACATAACATGCGAAATAATAACCTTTCATTTATTTTCTTTTACCGCACAAAAGATGACATATGCGAGTATACATTCATAAATAGATCTTGAATCTATAACAGATGCCACATATGATCGAACTTAAATAACAGGTTATCCAAATAAGCTAATGCCCTAATGACTACATCTTTTCAAGACAATGCTTGGGTACAACAAAAGTGAGTTCAACTCAATACAGTTAAAGCCCAAGGCTTGTACAAAAATAATTACATCAAAAGAAACAAAATAAGCTCTTCCCGCCAAGTCCTTCCAAGCTATGTCTTTGGAAGAGGCATATCATCAGCAACTGAAAGTTATTTTCCATGCAGGGTGAGCTAAAGCTTAGTAGAGACGTTTTAACACAATGTATGGAACTTAGTAAAGTTATAAGCTGAATACACATGCATGCCATTTGTTAAACGTCATACTTTTCCATCTTAAAACAATGCAATGCCTTTATCATTATATTTCAATTCATGAAAATACACTTTTATATCAGAAAACAGGATAGTGGTTACAAAACAATGGTAATCTCTAGGTTCGTGTCTACCAGTAGGCTATACAAGCACTACTAAAGCCATTTTACCGGTACTAACCGAAAGAATCGATATCTAAGCGCATGGGTTTCTGGACTTTCACCAAGGACACTGACATGGGTTTTTGGACTTTCACCAAGGACACACAGACTAACAATATAAATCACAACCACACCCTATAACTAGATTCACCAAGGTATACACCTGTTTTTCTCAAAAATAATACATTTTTAATGTTTAAGTATGAAGCAATGCTTGATGCAAGATGTATGTGAAATTAGTTTTAATCTAACCTAATCTTCATGCAATTTTTACAATAATCATAGCTATCATCCACCGATAGCCCAAAATAGATATTTCTACTCAACATATAATTTTTCCAATAATAGATAAAATCTCAAAATTTCAAAATGGGAGTGATAATAAATATCCAACGCCACTCTCATCATCAATAGATACCCTTTGTCCACATCCTTTCAAAATTCAACACTATTTTCTTTTCTTTTATAAACCAACATCAATGATTTTTATAACAAAACCTTCTTTATTTCTTTTTTGATTCATAAAATGGATATGCAGATAGGCTACTCCAACATATCCGCCAAGGAGTATTACCCCTTAGCACCTATAGTATATCTGCAGGGAACCCCATCGCACCTACATCGGCGCTGAAGCTTAGGCCTTCGCGTGCTCCAGGCGCTAAGGAGTATGTTTAACCCTAACAATGGGCTATGGAGACTCAAACCCAAACCTTAAGCGAGGAATTCGAAGGTCTTATCCATTGAACTAACCCCCTGTCGGTAAAACCTTCTTTATTTTCAAAATCACATTTGAAGGAGGAATTTCCAACACAATCCAACAATCTATACACATCTACAATCTTTCTCAATAATTTATTTGAAAAACTCATCTTTTACTTTTCAACATCAAACCGTAAGTTTAACCCAAAACCCCGAAATCATTAAATACTTTTCAAAGTGCAAATAACTAAGTTGAAAATCATACGAAAGGTGGAAGAAATCCCTACCTCAAGTCTAGAAGATAAAGAAAACATGGGTTGAAGCTTGATGAAGCCAAAAACAAGATCCTCTCTGATTGGAATGAAACTTTTGACGAGCTTTACCTTTTTCTCCGAAGATCTATGGTGAAGAAATCAATGGGTGAGGGTGTATTTGGGGTTTTAAGGCAAGAACTAGAAAGAAATAGTGAATAAATTAGGGTTTGAAAGGTTTTAAAGAGAGAGAGAGAGAGAGAGAGAGAGAGAGAGAGAGAAAGAGAGAGAGAGAGAGAGAGAGAGAGAGAGGAAGAGGAATCAAAAAGTGATTGAAAAATCCCTTTTCCCTGATATATGCGCAGACTACTTGAGCGACCAAAACACTGCTCGAGCATAAGAGAAAATAAGTGACACCACTTGAGCTACCAAAACACAGATTGAGCACACAATGATTCCATCCTAGAATTTTTGCAAATTGAAAAAGACTGTTTGATCCCAAGAAATACTGCTCAAGTGAAGATACCCTACTCTTAGAACTTTTGCAGACCTGTAAATACTGGGAGATCTCAAAGACCGCTTGAGCAACCAAAACATCGCTCAATTGAACAAGTAGAAAACAGAACAATAACTCTTTTGAAAAACTAACTGCCAACCTGTTTCAAACACGACCAACAACTCAACTCGACTACTAACAAGACGACAAAGGATATGAACAACAATTAAAAGTACTGAATCTGGATCTAAGAGTATTAAATGGGTTGGGTCTAAACCAAAATTGTAATGGTGAATCTTCAACTAACGAGAACCATAAGCCACAACCCATCCCTCTTGCATCAACACACAACCCAAACCATCCCGTGAGCTATCACGGTACACGGTATAGCCCACACCTCATTCTGGAATAATTAAAATTGGAACAATGGTCAACCTCTCATTGAATTCTAAAAACGAGCATTCACAAGCATTGCTCCAAACAAACTTCACTTCTTTCCAAGTCAAATGAGTTAAGAAAGACGCTAAACATGAAAAATCTTTCACAAAGAAACTTTCAGTAGTAACCAACAAGACCCAAGAAACTTTTAATCTCGAAGGCGTTCTTTAGTTGTTCCTAATTCCTCACAAAATCTATCTTAGAAAAGTCAACAGTCACACCGTTTCCTGAAACCACTTGTCCTAGGAATTTCACCTCAGACCATGATGGTTTTCAAAAGATGAAAATGTGATTTATCTTCAAAAAGGACATAGCATGGCATGTGCATTTCATCTCTTGATACTTGTATAAAATGTATATACTTTGTTAAGAATTTTCTACTGGGCTTTATGCTCACCGTACGGGATTTTTGTGTAGGAAAAGATGTGGTGATACTACCCAACTAGGGGCGTGAAAGTATGTGTGTTGGGACTACAATGCTCTCATTTTGCTGTGACTCTGTGTGTAAGCCAAGGGCTGTGTTTATGTGGGTTTGAATAACTGTTTTGTGTAACCAGACTCAAACCTTGGAAACTTGTAAACCCTTAGGGGTATTTATTTGTTTATTTACTTGTTGCTGGATTAATGTATTGTTGCATGAAGAACTATTGTATTATGTAATGTAAGTTTGGAGATTTATATTCGGTTTTTCTTGAAAGAGCCATGATTGTTGTCTTATCATTTAGGCTAGAAATTTGGGCGTTACATCAGGAATCATTTTCAAAACCCTAATAATAATTAAATTAATTTTCTAATTATATTTTACACACAAAAATCCTAGGTTTCCGGTTCTCAATATGATTCACCGTTTACTCCGAAATAAAGAAACTTTAACCGAATTGAATTTTCAAATCCTAATTAAATTAAATACTACACTTAATTAAATGTTTAAATTCATAAATTAAAGCCAAAGCCCTCACATTTTAATGAATTACATATTGACCCCAAGTTAGTACTATTATATATATATATATACTTGTATCTTTCTTAAATCACTACAACAATTTACACTTTTGGCGACCAAATTTAGCGACTAAAACGAATTTAGTCGCCAAATGTAGCACTCGTGTCCTTCAAAGCTTTTGGGGAAGTGTTTGAATCCTTTATTTTATTTTGGAAATTTTTAGTGTTATTGTATCTTAGTTTTGGAGGAGTACAAATCAATTTAAACTTGTTGGGATTGCTCGTTCACGCTTGTTTACGTTGAAAAGTTGTTTGGGAACTTAAAAATCTTATTCTGGGGTTGACACCAGTCTTGGAGGTGTTAACACCTTCCTTTTGTTGTTGGCCACAAGGGTCGACACCAGTCTGGGAAGGGTCGACCCTTGTCCAGAATTTGCTTACTGCTTTTTAGTGTCGTCACCAGATTTTTTTTTTTTTGGGAGGGGGGGTCGACACCTGTGTTGCTGTCAAACAAAGTGTTCCAGCTTTCTTCATAGGGGTCGACACATGTGTTGCAGGGGTCGACACCTGCAGACTTTTTTCCAGATTTCAGTCCGGCTTTGGGCCTTTTTTTGGGAATTTTGACTTGATCTTTTGGGTTGAATTTGGGACTTCATTTTACTTTAACCTAGCACTATCAATAGGTCCCTCACTTAACCTATTCCTTAATTTTTCTTCTCTTTTTCCTTCTCCAAGCCGTGAGACTCTTCCATCATCTCCAAAATCACTTTTTGCTCATAGATCTTTAGATCTACTCACTTGGAAGTATCTTCTTGCCTTGCTCATTTGAGATTAAATGTAGAGCTTATCAAGAGCTTCATTTTGGTCCAAATAGAAGTTGGTTTCGACAACTTTGGATTTTCAACCTTGTTTTGCATATCTTCTCTTCTAAGCTTGAGGTAGAGATTTTCTTTGAGTTATATATATGTTTTTACAAGATCTAGATGATTTTCGAAATCATCCTTTGATTAGTTTTGAAAATTGATTGTTGATTCAAGAAGATGAGTGATTTTGAAAGTGGGTTTACTTTCTTTTCTTTCTAAAAATAGAAATTGAGGGTTTTTGAACTATGTTGATGAAAGAAAGATGTTTTTGGTGAGATCTTCTCAAATATTTAAAGATGAATGGTTTTTGGTGAGAAAACCTAGAAATTGGGGATTTTTAAGAAAGATGTTGAAAATCTTTAGAATATGTTGTTATATTTACTTTGTGTGCCAAAATGAATGATGTTTGAAAATTGTTTATTTATTACATAAATATGATGGTTTTCCATGGAATAAGAGAATTGTTGAAGTTTTGGGAATTGTTGTTTAAAAGTATTAATATAGTGTTGAGATGACTAAATTGTTAGGATTGTTTGAATGTGGGAATTATGTTATCCCTTGGATGAATTAAAATAAAATCATTTATTCATCTTGTAAAATTGCATTGAAAGGAGAAATGAGAATTTTGATCACAATGGAAACATTGTGTGGGAGTATTGAAGGTGGAAGAAATATTGCATTGTATTATTAATCATTGCATTGGCATATCAATTCATTTGATAATGAGGAGCTTTGAAATTTGATTTGAAAATTTTGCATTTAGAAAAGAATGTTGAGAAACAAGTTTTCATGAAATGGTTTTGGGATAAATACGGTGGTAAGTCTTGAAAAGTGGTGTAGATTATAAGATGTCGAGCCTTCCAGTTAATATTGGTAAAAATGACAGATCAGAGGTGTCGAGCCTTCCAGTTAATACTGGTAAAAATGACAGATCAGAGGTGTTGAGCTTTCCAATTGATACTGGTAAAAATGACAGATCAGAGGTGTTGAGCCTTCCAGTTGATACTGGTAAAAATGACAAATTGGTAGTACTTGTATGGTCTACTTGCAGACACTGACCTAGAGATTATCAGAGTTGTATTTGCTGTGCCTTTAGTTAAATTGTTAAGCTTCGAACAATGGAAATTGCATGGCATCATTGAGCATGATGGTTTTCAAAAGATAAAGATGTGATTTATCTATAAAAAGACATAGCATGGCATACGCATTCATCTCTTCAGATTTGTGTAAAATGTATATACTTTGTGAATGATTTCTTACTGGGCTTTATGCTTACCCTACGGGATTTTGGTGCAGGTAAAGGCGTGGTGAATCCGCCTAACTGAGGGCGAGGAAAAGTGTGTGTGTTGAGAGCACAAGGTTCTCATTTACTGTGATTCTATTTGTAAGCCAAGGGCTTTGTATGTGTGGGTTTGAATAACCGTTATGTGTAACCAGGCTTAAGTCTTGGAAACTTGTAAACCCTTTGGGGTATTTATTTGTTCATTTACTTGTTGTCAAATTAATATATTATCGCATGAGGAACTATTTACATTATGAAATGCAAGTGTGGGATTGTATGATTGGTTTTCCTTAAAAAGGGTCATGAATATTGTATCGTCATTTGGGTATGAAAATTGGGGCGTTACAACTTGGTATCAGAGCTACCGGGTTCGAATACTCGGAGCTCATAGGAAGTGGTTGTTTTACTACAATGGGTTCATGCTACATGATAGCTTGCATGATAGCAAGATGTTATACATTTTGTGACTATGTGATAACATGCTTATATGGCTATATGGATATGGGATTGGACTTTTGGGATGTTGTTTGCGTCTGTTAAATTCTTTGAGGTCTTCTTAGAAGGATATTTGATCAATACTTGTTATACTAAGAATTGTTGGTTTTTCGTGGGACGAATTTCATCATGAAAGGATAATCCGTATGTGTTTACATGACTAAGTGCTTATGTGGAGTGAAATAGAAATGTCTATATAGTAGATAATATATAGAATTATTGTGTTTAAACAGGTAAGGCAAGTTGCGGGCACATATGGGTTAGTGTGCTAAATTATTTCTATTGTCCTTTATAGGATGTCAGGAAGAGGTCAAGCCCATGGTGGTAGAGGCGAGAGATGTGGTAGGCCTCGTCGGGGTGTGCATGAGGTATCGGCCCAAGAGGTTCCGGTGCAAGAGGAAGAGTCAAGCCAAGCTAATGTGGCTGAACAAGTAGAATAAGTGGGTCAAACCGCAATGAGGACCCTAGTATGAGAGATAGCAGGGGCTATGAATTTGTTGAGGGCTGAAAACCAAGCCCGAGAAAATGCCACGGGTTTTCTTACTCGGGAGTTTTTGCGGGCCAAACCGGATAAGTTCTTTGGTGGCCACGAGCCCAAGAAAGTAGACGAGTGGTTCAAAAAAATAGTGAAGACATTTGAGATGCTTCACATCGAGGATAGTGAACTAAGGGTGACTCTAGCGAGTTACTATCTTAAAAGAGATGTGGGTCAATGGTGGAAGTACGCCAAGGGTTCAGTGGAGCCGATATGGGAAGCTTTTGTGATTGTTTTCCAAGATAAGTACTTACCTCCCACTGCTAGGGAGAGATTGAGGCAAGAGTTTTTGGACCTCAAACAAAATAACATGTCTATGGCTGAGTTTGAGGCGGCCTTTCTAGTTTGTCCCGGTTTGCACCGGAGTTGGTGGCAATGGAAAAGCGCCGTTGTACTGAGTTTGAGAAGAAGTTAAGAACCAAGATTTTGTACAAAGTTTCCAGAAATTTGGTTCAGAACTATGCTCCTCTCGTGGAGGCGGTGGCACATGTAGAGGTTACTATGCAGGCTGAGAAGGAGAGACATCGGGGTTCGAGGTCTAGGGGCCAGGAATCCCAGGGGAACTACAGGCAGAATAAGAAGAGAAGGGGCAATTTACCACAATCCCAACCACAGCAGTCTAGATCCACCTTTCCCTTGCCTAGTACGGGCCCCGAAAAGAGTGCTCAGAGTGGTTTTTCTTGCTTTAAGTGTGGCCAACCAGGTCACAAAGTCTTTGCGTGCCCACAGAAGGGAGGAAAGCAGTTGATGTTACCACCACCACCTAATTGATCTCAAGGCCAGCCCCAGAATAAAAGTCAGGGGTTTAATGGTTTTTAATGTGGTCAGCCAGGGCACATGAAGAGGGCTTGTCCACAGTTGGGAGGCGCATCTGGCGCATCAGGTTCGAGACAGACACAGAGCCACCAGCAGGCTTATTTTTCACAGACCTCTCGAGCTAACCAGGGAGCTGCTTTGGCTCAGTCGGTGTACCAGGCCTATACTTCGAGGGAGAAGCAAGTTTATCAGGGGCCACAGGGGCGTGTGTATGCTATCACCGCACCAGAGCAGTCACCAGGATCCTCAGTTGTGAGAGGTATTTTTGTTGTGTGTAATACTTTGGTTAGCGTGTTGATAGACACAAGTGCTTCTCATTTATTTATATCTGCTGCATTTGTTTCTACATTGGGGTTATAGGTGGCGCAGCTAGCAACTCCACTCAGAGTAGAGTCACCTGTTAGGGATATGATTCAATTAAACCAGGGGTGTCGGGATTGTGAGATAGAAGTCGTCGGGCGTCAACTCCTGTTTGCTTTTGTATTGCTAGACATGTCGAGTTTTGATGTCATTTTAGGTATGGACTGGTTATTTTCGTATCGAGTGGTGATTGATTGTTACCGTCAGAGAGTTACTGTATGTACCTCGGGTGGTGATTGTTTCTATTTTCTGGGAAACCAAGTTGATAGGACCTTGTCGCCAGTTTTGGACCCTCATAATAGGAGCAAGCTTAGTGGCCTTCTTGCAACACTCTTGGATAGTGGGAGTGATGGGACCCGTGTTGAGTTACCAAGGGTAGTTTGTGAATACTCGGATGGCTTTCCTGAGGATCTTACTAGTTTGCCACCCCACCGGGAGATCGAGTTCTCCGTTGAATTAGTGCCTGGTACGGCACCGATTTCCATGTCACCGTATAGATTTGCACTCGCCGAATTGCATGAGTTGAAGATTCAACTCTAAGAGCTTTTAAAAAAGGGCTTTATTCTCCCTAGTACATCACCTTGGGGAGCACAGGCTCTCTTTGCGAAGAAGAAGGATGGGTCATTATGGTTGTGTATTGATTATCGCAAGTTGAATCAGGTTACCATTAAGAACAAGTATCCTCTAACTAGAATTGATGATTTGTTTGACCAACTTAAAGGGTCTCGCTGCTTCTCCAAGATAGATTTGAGGTTAGGGTACCATCAGTTGAGAGTCCGGGAGGAGGACATCCAAAAAATGGCCTTTCATACGCGTTATGGCCACTATGAATTCCTGGTAATGCCGTTCGGGTTGACTAATACACCAGCATCTTTTATTGATTTGATGAACATAATTTTTTGGGAATACTTAGACCTTTTTGTGGTCGTCTTTGTGGACGACATCTTAATTTATTCAACCTCCGAGGAGGAACATGAGGCTCACTTACGGGTAGTGCTTGAATTGCTGAAGGAGCACCATTTGTATGCTAAATTTGACAAATGTGAGTTTTGGTTAATCGAGGTAAAGCTATTGGGCCATGTAGTGTTGAGTGAGGGAGTAACAGTGGACTCCTCAAAGATAGACGTGGTACATGATTGGGAACAACCCAAGAATGTTTTTGAGATCCGGAGTTTCTTGGGATTAGCGGGGTAATATCGACGCTTTGTAAGGGACTTCTCTAGATTAGTTACACCTTTGACTAGGTTGACTAGGAAGGGTATCAAGTTTGTGTGGAATGACGCTTGTGAAATTTTTTTCCAAGAACTTAAGACTAGATTGACTACAACACCAGTCTTGATAATTCTGGAAAGGGGTTTAGATTATACCGTCTATTGTGATGCGTCCGGGGATGGACTTGGTTGTGTCTTGATGCAAGAGGGTAAAGTTATGGCCTACGGATCATGACAATTGAAAACTCACGAGAAGAATTACCCCATCCATGATTTAGAATTAGCGGCGATAATTTTTGCCTTGAAAAGTTGGAGGCATTACTTGTATGGTGAGAAGTTTGAGATTTTCTCCGATCATAAGAGTCTAAAGTATTTGTTTTCTTAAAAAGACTTTAACTTACGTCAATGGAGGTGGATGGAATTTATGGAGGATTATGACTTTGAGTTGCACTATCATCCGGGGAAGGCCAATGTTGTGGCTGATACTTTGAGTCAAAAATCTGTGAGTAGTTGGCAAGTTTGGCCATTCGGGAATGGGATATGATAGGTGTTATTGGTAAGTTTGATTTGCACTTGGGTGAGTCCGGGAAGAGTGCTACCTTGTTTACTTTGAATGCTCAACCTACCTTGGTTAGTAAGGTCATAGAGGCACAATGAGGAGACCGTGATATGGAATCAATCCATGTTAAGATTTCCAATGGGGCCACCTTTCCTGTGATGAATAGGACCTATGACATTAGACGGAATGTAATTAGCATGTGTAGGTTGGGAGTTAGAGCCGAAAACCCCTTCAACTTAACCAAAAAAAGGCGTTAAGGGGGTGAAAATGCGAATCAACCCTCGACCCACTGTACAGATGTCACAGCCACCTTCGCCGTGACAAACAGGACCTGTGACAACAGACAGAATGTAATTAGCGCATGTAGGTTGGGAGTTAGAGCCAAAAATGCCTTAAACTTAACCGAAAAGGGCGTTAAGGGGGAGTTTAGACGCCCCATTTTTGACCGCCCTTAAGACTTGGGCGCACTAATTGTTTACTTGGTGATGAAAATTGTGCAGTGCAAAGGTTCAATTTCTTCGGCAATGAGAGTGTCAAATCCCAACCACACACCCCTTTTTGGACCAAAGCCTTTTGACCAAAATGATTTTAGACCTTAAAACCCTCTCTTTCAAAACATTTTTGATAGAAGTTTTTACGATGTTCCAAGGCTCGCATTTCGTTAAAAGTTGTATTTTTCGGTAAACCGAGCAAGGACAAAGTGGAAATGAATGAAAGAGGGGTGAAATCTCTGAAAAATCTTTCAAAGCACCTTATTTAGGGGTTTGGGGTTGAAGAAAAGAGGAGAGGAGGGAAGAAAACTAGCTGAGGAGAAGTTAGGCATGAATCCGGTTAAATCGAAACTGAGTAGTCTTTATTAAAATGAGCATACCTTTTTGCACACTTGGAATATTGATATGAGGCTTCCACCATTGGAAAGCTTACTTCCGGGGCTTCAATTTAGATACAAGAATGACCTAAAAAGGAGTCAAAATGAAGGAGATATGCCTATTTGAAGTTAGACCTGGGGAGCAGATTTTTGCTGTCGGCCACCAGGGGTGGTCGGTCGACCAGAAAAGTGGCCGGTTGGCCACCACTCAAACTCAGATATTTTGTAGATATTTACCTCCAGTTGTCTTCCACTAGCTCCAGCTGTCTCTAAATCAGATATTTCGACCTGAGGCTTGTATTTTGCTATATATGGAGACCATATCTCTCATTTTGGAAGGTTAGAAAATTTTGGGAGCCTCTCTCTCTACAATTTTCTTTCTCTAGATTTCTCTCTCTCTTGCCCTTTTGTGCATACAAGTAGAGAGTGTGCACACAAGTAGAGATACACCTCTCCTTTGCTTAGACATCCTTAACCAAAGTTGCATATCTTTGGGCTGAGGTCCCTTGGAACCTATTTTGGGCTGTTGAAAGCTTGTTTGAGCCTAAGAAAGTGGTTGTTTAAGTGTTGTGCTTCAAGGGTGTAAGTCTTACCTTTTTTAAGCTCTTTGTACATAGTTATTTTGTCATCTTTTTGTGCTGTTTTGAGCCTATTTTTCAGCTACAAAAAGTTCTAAATTTTGGGCCTGAACATGTTGGTTTAAATCCATTTTGTGCTAAGGGGTTGTATCCCCCTTCTTGTTGCCTATTTGTATGTGCCTTTGCATCATCTCTTAGCATGTAAAAGTCAAACTTTTGGGCCTTTAAACCATAGAAATTCAGAGTTATTTCAATGGTAAAAAGTGTGTTTTGAAGTCCAAAAATGGAGGGGTTAGCCTCCCCTCTTTGTCTCTCTCTTTCATGCCTAGTTAGCATTACAAAGGAGCATGTTTTTGTGGCTTGTGTTAGCTTATTTGAAGCATGTTTTAGGCCTTATTTTGACATGTCTCAACTCTGTTTTTGGTTGATTGGAGCACTTGTTGCTTGCTTCTTGCACTTGTAGTGCAATTATGCGTACTAGTCTAACATGCCTAATGAGTTAGCTTATTATTCTAGCTTGTGTTATCTTGATTCCAGCACATTTTAGCTACTATTTTGACATGCTTTAAATCTTTTTTGGGTCGGTTAGGTCCTTCGAGGCTTGGTTTGTATGGCTATAGTGTAACGGTCTTCACTAGTCCATTGCTTTGAAGCCTTGAGCATGAAGTGTTTGAGTTATTTGCATGTTATAACCTCATTTTGCATGTAATTTCAGCACCATAACCTCTGTCATGCGCGCATGTATATCACTCTTTCATTGATTTTGAGAGTCGTGTTTTGAGCCTAGCTTGCGAGCCAACACATGAGCATGTTTTTATAGCTTTTTGTGCTTCAATTTCAGCATGATTTAGCCACTGTTTTGGCATGTTTAAGCTCTGCCCAGAGCTGGTTTGATCATTTGAGCTTGATATTGCATGCCTCTATGTAAACACCCCATTTTTGACCGCCCTTAAGACTTGGGCGTTATTGATGGCTTCTTTGGTGATGAAAGGTATGCAGTGCAAAGGTTAGATTTCTTAGGCAAGGAGAGAGTCAAATCCAAACCTCACACCTATTTTTGGACCAAAAATATTTTAGATATTAAAACCCCCTCTTTTAAAATATTTTGAAAAAGGTTTCTGCAATGTTCCGAGGCTCGCATTTTGTCAAATGTTGCGCTTTTCGATAAAACCGAGCAAGGACAAAGTGTAAATGAATGAAAGAGAGATGAAATCTTTGAAAAATATTTCAAAACACCTTGTTTAAGGGTTTGAAGTTGAAGAAAAGGGGAGGAGAGGGAAGAAACCAAGTTGGAGAAGAAGATGGGCATGAATCGCTAAGAAAGAGTCGAGCAGCCCTCGCTAACTTAGGCCTATCATTTTGAACACTTGGATTTCAGCTATGAGGCCAAGACCCTTGGAAAGAAGACTTCTGGGGCTTCATTTTACACTCAAGAATCTCCTAAATCCGAGTCTGGATGGGGGAGGTATGATTGGTTGAAGTTGGGTATCATTCCGGTTGGACCGAAACTGAGCAGCCTTTACTAAAATAGGGATATCTCTTAGAACACGTGTAATTTTGATTTGAGGCTTCCATAATTGGAAAGAAGACTTTCAGGTCTACAGTTTAGGCTCAAGAATGACCTAAAAAGGAGTCCAGATGAAGGAGTTAGGCTTGCTTTAAGTCAAGGACCAGGACTGATTTTTGCCGTCAGCCTCGATGGGAGTGCATCGGCCACAATTGGAGCTCATCGGCCATAGGTCGGCCAAAAGTGAACCTTATTGGCCACAAATGTTGGCTGGTCAGCCAGAAATGTCTAGAAAGCCTAGAATTGGCAGATATTTCTCCTCTAGCTATTTCCAGCTTGTGCCACCTGTCCCAAATTAGATATTTCGACCAAACTTGATATTTTGCTATATATGAGAGCCTTATATCTCATATTCAAAATGTTAGAACATTTTAAAGGCTTAGAGAAAAATTGGGAGCTTCTCACTCTAGAATCCTCTCTCTCTAGAAGATTTGTGAACAAAACTCTCTCCCTCCCTAGAATTCTCTCATTCTCCTCTTGTTTTAGGCTTAGAAGTGAAAATTTCCTGCACTTTTGCAAAGAGACTCCTAACCAAAGTTGATCACCTTTGGGCTGAGGTAGCTTGGGACTTTGTTTGAGCTCCAAAAGGCTGTTTTTTGGCTCAGATTTTGGCTGGTTTTGCTGCTATGCTTCAAGGTGCTTCAAGGGTAAGCACTTGTCCCTTTAAACCTTTGCTTTGCATGTTTGTTTTACCACCTTTGCAAACTGTTTTGGTTTGGTTTTGAACTGAAGAAAACTCTATTTTTCAGTCCTAAAAGTGATGGTTTAGGCCTATTTTGTGTTAGGGGGTTGTCTCCCCATTTGCTCTTTGGCTTGTAACGCCTTTAGAGCCAACTTCCTAAGCTTTTGAAACCATCTTTGTTTAGCCTTTTAACCACTGAAATCCAGTGGATTTTTAGTGGGAAAAACCCTATTTTGAGGGCCCAAATAGGAGAGGGTGGTCCCCTCTCCTCTTGTCTTGCTTGCTAGTGTTTATGGCCAACCAAATGAGCATGTGTTTTTACTTCTTTATGGCTTTGTTTAGGCTCATTTTTGTGACTTCTTAGACCTTCCATAACTTTTTTTTTTTGGCTTGTTTGATCATTGGTTGCATGCTTTATGCACTTGTAGTGTAAATTCTCTTTGCTAGCCTTGCATGCCTAATGAGTTAGCTTGTTATTCTAGCATGCGTTGGCTTATCCCAGCCCATTTTTGGTGTTATTTTGGCATGCCATAACTCTAATTTTGGCTGGTTAGGTCATCTCTTGCATGCTTCTTACACTTGTAGTGTAAACCTTGCTCACTAGCCTAGTATACTTGGTGTTTTGGCCCATCATTCTAGCTTGTCTTGGCCCATCATTCTAGCTTGTCTTGGCTATACTCCATGCATGTTTTGGTACTATTTTGATATTCTCTTGGACTGTTTTGAGTGTTCTTGGCCTTTTGGGGCTTGCTTTGTATAGCTATGGCATAGAGGGCTTCACTAGTCTTGAGTTTTGAGACCACTAGCATGCTATATTTGGGATGTTTGCATGCCTTGGCATTATTTGGCATGGTATTTCAGAGCTTATATCTTTTCCATAGTCTCATGATTATCACTCTTTAATTGTGTTTAAGAGTTGTGCCACTATGCCTTGTTTGTGAGCTAATACATGAGTATATCTTTCTTGCCATCTATGCTGCGAGCCTAGCATGTTTTTGCTACTATTTTGACCTGCCTTAGTTCTATTTTGAATGGTTAGGGTCATTTGAGCATTGCTTAGTATGGTTGCAGTGTAAAGAGCCTTTCCTAGCCTTGGGTTTTGAGGCCTTCAACATGTTATGCATGTGATGTTTGCATGGTATGGCACCATTTAGCATGTAATTTCAGCGCATATAGTGTAGTCACACTCTCATGTTCTTCACTTTTTCATTGTTTTTGAGAGTTGTGTATTATGCCTTACTTATAGGCCAACATGTGTGCATGCTTGTATAGTCTTTTGAGCTTCAATTCCAACATATTTAGGCCACTGTTTTGGTATGCATGAGGTCTGTCCATGGCTGGTTTATTCATTTGATATTGATAATGCATGCCTCTTGTGTTATGCTCTTTGCTATCTTCAATGCTCTTGGCCCTTAGCATGCATTCCATGGTTTGTTTGCATGATTTCAAGGTCTTTAGCATCTCATTTTAGTGCTGAAATACATGCCATTGCACTCCATTGTTTAACTCCTTCATTTGTTTTGAAAGAGGTCTTGAGCCCCTTGTTGGCTTGAGCATGGAATTGAGGCTCTCATGCCTAATGGTTTTAGCCTTCTCTTGAGGGCTTCTACTAACCAAAAGCACGAGGCTTCTTTCATGCTTAAGGTACTTGTGGTTTAGACCATCTTTCCCATTAGAGGACAATCACATTTGGACAAATCAATTAAAGGATTAATTGGTAAGTTAAAATGAGTAAACAAAATTGAACCAAGTAAAACATGCCAAGATAACATGTTTGAGTTGCATTGCATGTGTTTGGATCGGACGTTAATCCAAACACAAGAAATATAAAACGTTTCATACTTGAAGTGATGGAACGTGTCACGTTTCTTGGTCACCGTCCCCCTTGATTATGCATGATAGGGTGGAGGCCTCTCGAGTCCTATGTGTTATTTGTGTATTCATCAACATTGTGCAAGCTTGACTCTTTGACCATCATGCATCGAGATGCGCAATTGGTGGCTTGAGAGCCGAGCACTACACTCCTTTGAGCTTGAGACATGATAAGGAGCACATACATTCCCTTGCAAATACACTGCCATGCCTTTGTTAGTACTCTGTTATAGCAAAAGGAGAAATTGCAAGAAGTAGTGGCCAATCGGCCATTAGGGCTGTCGACTGGCCATCAAAGTCTGCCGATTGGCTATCAAAATTGGCCGATAGCCATAAACTCTGGCCAATGGTCATTCTCCTTGGCTGACCATCCCTCAACATGTTTCTAAGGTGGATCAGAAGCATATTGGAAATTGGCACAATCTTCAGAAGTCCAAAAGAGTGCAAACAGAGGCATCTTGAGGCACGATAGTGGATTTCCGAGCGAAGTCGAACGAGCATGCATCATTTTCTTCCCCAAACAGAGCTGGCACAACTTAGTTTAATTGTTTACTTGTTAGTTTGCATTTGTTTTTGTAGCTTAATTAATTTGTTAACTAGTTAAAGTGATGTAATAATTAGTTGTAGCTAGTTATTCGATTCATGTTGTAATAATTAAGTCTAATTAGTTTAATTAGATTAGTTAGTTAGCTTAGCCTAGATTAGCTTAACTTCATTTATTCAGACCCTCCGTCGAGAGGGCACAACTATTGTAATAAGCGTGCGTGTGTGTGATGCATGTCTTCCAACCCCACGTCTTTCTTCCTTTTACTTATCAGCTTTTGATGGTTAGTTTAGGGCATGTTTTAATTAGCATACTTATGCTTCGCATGCGTACATCATTCATTCGTCTTGCATACACCGGGCTCGGCGCATCATACAAACTGCATTGTATTTCAAATACCAGTTTGAATACATGTTATCAAGTTGCATTCACATGACATCTTAGAATAGCCGAGCCTATCTTAGTTTCATTTTGCATGTGCTGCATTAAGCATTCTTGACATAGCTAGGGTCATGCATTGATTTCTAACATAGCTTTTGTTTTGGCTCGGAGTACTAGGTAAGCTTTTATGCTTTAGCATCCTTGCATGAGTGTAAGTGTTGCCATGTTTAGCATGCTTGCTATGAGGCTATGTACTTGATTGCTATAAACTGTCTGAATGCCTGTGGATGAAGGCTTCATTGCTTGAATTGAAACAATTCATCAAAATGTGTGTTTTAAGCTCACTTGAAGTGGCAAAATCATGTTGTTTTCTAAGCCCAATTGAGGGTGGCAAATCCATGTCTTAACCTAATTGTGAGTAGCACTTTCAAACTATTTTCGAAAAACAAGCATGAGATGTTTTGTTCCAATTCTTGCAATTGAGTCTATACTTGTGTGTTGTACGCATCACATAATAAAGATAGCTAGTAAACCGGAATAAGGACACATGTGTTTACAAAAACAACATATCATGTTAGTAGAGGCCAATCCTTTGATCGGGCAAGCGGGGGTGCTCATTTCAGGACCTTCCCCTCTTGTATCCAAGTTCCCGAGCCGAGACAACTTTGGTGATAACGGACACGTGGTCTTAGGCACGAGTCAGGGTTTCCTAAATTTTCCAAAAACAAAATATTTAGGTAGCGACTCTAAAATCTGGCAAAGTAGTCCACGTTTGGCGTTTTTTTATTAAAATCGATTTTCCAAAACGATTTGTCGGATTTGGACTCTTTGGTGATTTATCAGTCTTACATTGCACTTTGTGAGATTAGATTCAAAACCTTGATAGGAGTCCGAACTGTAATAGCTAGAACTACAATCCATGCCCTCTCCGAAAGGGAGGCGCGCGGAACGTGTTCGGGCGGTCTACACTCTAGTGTAGTGCTCTTCACTAGTATAATGCTTTTAGCTTTTGAACATGTCTTACATGTGTTGCTTGCATGATTTAAGGTTTTTAGCATGCCATTTCAGCATCAAAACGTCTGCAACCTCCCTCATTTCTTCTTTTTTTTTTATTTGTTTTGAGGGTTGGTTAACCTTATGATTGTGTTTAAACTTGATAGAGCTTATGCTCAATGGCTTTAACTCTCTTTTGAGGGTTCTTCCTAGCCAAAGGCATGATCTCTCTCATGTCTTAAACCATTCTTTGGTTGACCCCATTCTCATTAGAGGACAATTATTTTGGACTTAATTGGTTAAAGAATGGCTTGGTAGTGCTAAAATGTGTAAACAAAATGAGCAAAGTAAAACATGAACAAGATAAGCATTTGTGTTGCATTGTATGTGTTTGGATTGCACGTTAATCCAAAACACAAGAAATATGAGACGTTTCTTACTCAAAGTGGTGAAATGTGTCATATTTCTTGGTCGCCGCCACCCTTGATTGTGCATGATAGGGTGGTGGCCCTTTGAGTCTTATGTGCACATTCATTAAGCTTGTACAAGCTTGGTTCTTTGGCCATCATGCATTGAAAATGCTTGGTTGATGGCTTGAGAGCCAAGTACCATACTCCTTTGAGCTTAAGAAATGAAAAGGAGAGTGGCAGTACACACATTCCTTGAAAAATGCATTGCTTTGCCTCTGTTGCTCTCTGTTGCAGCAAAAACAGAAGTTTGGAAAAATCAGTGGCCGACCGGCCACTTAGACTAGCCAACCGGCCAGTTAAAGTGACCGACAGCCACCTTCTGTGGCCGACCGACCACCGGTCCATTTTTGCGCAAAAGTGTCCCTACTTTGAGGCAGAGGCAGTTTGGAAGTTGGTTCAATGTTCAGAGATCAAGAAGACTGCAAACAGAGGCAACTAGTGGCAAGGCGATGGATTTTCAAGAGGAAGCCAACCGAGCATGCATATCTCCCTCGCCCGCGAGGCCGCTTAATTGCTTTGTTAGCTAGTTATAGCTAATTAATACATCTGTTATAATTAATTAGTTTAATCTGTTTTGTAATATTTTAATTAGCTTAGCATAGCTAGTTATTCAATTATGTTGCAATAATTAATTAGCTAGAATAGTTGATTAGTTGTTTTGTAATAATTACTCCCTCCGTCCCAAAATATTAGTCCCTTATTCCATTTTTCATTGTCCCAAAATATTAGTCCCTCTTCAAAAATCAAGTACAAAAATAATGTAAATTTCCTATTTTGCCCTTCTTTTAAATTAATAAACAATATAAAAAGTACAATCATGACATTGATATTCCCAAAAAATGTACTATCAAAAGGGTAATTTTGGAAAATCAACTTTTTTCAAATGCAATAATTTACTACCAAAAAAAGTTGGATTCCCCAAAAGGGACCATTATTTTGGGACGGAGGGAGTAGTTTAGCTTAGTGTAGCTTAGCTTATTCATTCAGACCCTCCTTCGTGAGGGCATAAGGTTGTAATAAGCATGCGTGTGTGTGTGCATGTCTTCCAACCCTACTTCTTTCTCCCTTTTACTTAAACTGCTTTCGATGTTTAGTTTAGAGGCATGTTTTGATTAGCATACTTATGCTTGTATTTTTGCATCATTCATTTGTCTTACATACACCGGGCTCGGTGCATCATTCAAACTGCATCATATTTTAATACACTTATTTGAATACGTGTATTAAATTGTTGCATTCATATGCCATCATAAATAGCCGAGCCTATTTAGTTGCATTTTGCATGTGTTGCATTAGGCATTGTTAGCATAGTTAGGATCATGCATATTTCTAACTAGCTTTTGTTTTGGCTTGGAGTACACTGTAAGTGTTACGCTTTAGCATACTTGCATGAGTGTGAGTGTTGCCATGATTCGCATGCTTACCATAAGGCTATGTGCTTATTTGATTGACTGCATGAATGCTTGTGGATGAAGGCTTGGTTACTTGAATTGGAACAATTCGATGATTGTGATTTTTAAGCCCACTTTGCGAAGTGGCAAATCATCATGTTTTTAAGCCCACCTGAGGGTGGCAAATCCGCGCTTTAGCCCACTTGCGAGTGGCATTTTCAAACCATTTTTGAAAACAAATACGAGTTGTTTTGTTCCAATTCTTGCGATTTAGTCTATAATTGTATGTGTGTGTCACATAGTAAAGTTAGCTAATAATCGAAATAAGAACACATGGTTTACAAACCAACATATCATGCTTAGTAGAGGCCGATCTTTGATCAGGCGAGCGGGGGTGCTCATTTCAGGACCTTCCCCTCTCGTACCCAAGTTCTCGAGCCGAGGCAACTTTGGTGATGACAGACATATGACCTTTGGCACGAGTCAGGGTTTCCTAAATTTTCCAAAAATAAAATATTTAGGGGGCGACTTTGTAATCTGGCAAAACAGTCCAGTTTGGCATTATTTGATTTAAAATCGATTTTTCAAAATGATTTGCCGGATTGGACTCTTTGGTGTTTATCAGTCTCACATTGCATTTTGTGAGATTAGATTCAGAACCGTGACAGGAGTCCGAACTGTAGGGAACTAATTCGAGCCACTCCAAAAGGGGGGCGAAGAAAGTCGAGTCTACAGGGAGAAAATGCAAAACAACTTCTGAACCAGCATACCGATGTCACGACCACCTTTCTTGTGGAAAATAGGACTTGTGACAATAGACGAAATGTAATTAGTACGTTTAGGTTGGGAGTTAGAGCCGAAAACGCCTTAAACTTAACCGAAAGAGGGCGTTTTGGGGGTGAAAATGCGAATTAGCCCCCGAACCACTGTACGGATGTCATAGCCACCTTCTCCGTGACAAATAGGACCTATGACAATAGACGGAATGTAATCAGCACGTGTAGGTTGGGAGTTAGAGCCAAAAACGCCTTAAACTTAACCGAAAAAGTACGTTAAGGGGGCAAAAATGCGAAACAACTTCCAAATCAGCATACAGATATCACGGCCACCTTCCCCGTGGCAAATAGGACATGTGACAATAGACGGAATGTAATTATCACGTTTAGGTTGGGAGTTAGAGCCAAAAATGCCCTAAACGTAACTGAAAAAGGGCATTAAGGGGGCAAAAATGCGAAATAGCTTCCAAACCAGCAGATAGATGTCACGGCCACCTTCCCCATGGCAAATAGGACCTGTGACAGCAAACAACATGTATTTATCACATTTAGGTTGGGAGTTAGAGCTGAAAACTCCTTAAAGTTAACCGAAAAAAGGCGTTAAGGAGGCAAAAATGCGAATCTACCCCCGAACCACCGTACGGATGTCACGGCCACCTTTCCTGTGACAATTAGGACCTGTGACAACAGATGGAATATAATTATCACGTGTAGGTTGGAGCCAAAAACGCCTTAAGCTTAACCGAAAAAGGGCGTTAAGGAGGCAAAAATGTGAAACAGCTTCCGAACCACCGTAGGGATGTCACGGCCACCTTCCCCGTGGCAAATAGGACCTGTGACAACAGATGGAATGTAATTAGCACGTTTAGGTTGGGAGTTAGAGCCGAAAACGTCTTAAACTTAACTGAAAGAGGGCATTAAGGGGGCGAAAATGCGATTCAGCCCCCGAATCACCGTACGGATATCACGGCCACCTTCCCCATGACAAATAGGACCTCTGAAAACAAACGGAATGTAATTAGCACGTGTAGGTTGGGAGTTAGAGCCAAAAACACCTTAAACTTAACCGGAAAAGGGTGTTAAGGGGACGAAAATGCGAAACAGCTTCCGAACTAGCATACAGATGTCTTGGCCACCTTTCCCGTGGCAAATAGGACCTGTGACAATAGATGGAATGTAATTAGCACATTTATGTTGGTAGTTAGTGCTAAAAACGCCTTAAACTTAACCGAAAAAGCGCGTTAAGGGGGGCAAAAATGCAAATCAGCCCCCAAACCACCATACAGATGTCACGGCCACCTTCGCCATGACAAATAGGACCTGTGACAATAGAAGAAATGTAATTAGCACATGCAGGTTGGGAGTTAGAGCCAAAAAAGCCTTAAGCTTAACCGAAAAAGGGCATTAAGAGAGCGAAAAATCGAAACAGCCCCGGAACCACTGTAGGGATGTCACGGCCAGCTTCCCCGTGACATATAGGACTTGTGACAACAGACGGAATGTCATTAGTACACGTAGTTTGGGAGTTAGAGCCGAAAATGACTTAAACTTATTCGAAAAAAGGGAGAGTTTGACATCCAATAAATGTTCAACATTTTCATTGTAAATGATGCCATTGTTTCATCGTACACGGTGGTCATTTGGGTGGTAAACTTATCAAGAAAGCATAATATGGTTATGGAGATAACCCCGTAGATTATTTAATCATTTAACATTGATTAGGTAAATGAGAATGAAGAAGAGTTAAAATAAATTTACCACCGAAACATTCTACTCATAAAAATTTATTTTATGAAGAGGTATGCTTCTAAAAATTGTATTATTTGTAAATTGAAATCAAGTTTGAAATAAATCTTTCATGATACATACATATGATTATATTTCGAAAAAATATTTTTATAGATTGTTCTACTTTAAACGCATGTTATTACAACCTTTTTCCTATGTTTTTCTGAATTGATATTTTGTAATGGATGCAATTGTTTTTTTATTTTTTGTCGATGACTTTTGGCGTGGACTTGTGGATAGTCTACATTTTTGTTTATGGAAGACACTTGACACTTCTGTATAATCCTGCTAACTATGTCTTCCTCTGCTTTTGTGAAAGTATCTTTTGTAGGGCTTTGATTTTTGCATAATTCTATATTTTGTATGGAATTATTATTTTAGTTTGGACAATAGTTGGTTTGTATAAACTTTGACATTTAAAGTTATTCATTTTTTGTATACGGATGCAGATTGTGGAATGATTGATAGTATACGTATTATTTTGTTTACATACATATTACAGGTTGCATGGAATATAGATAGGTTGTGGAGAAATTATAATTTTATGATAAAACAAAAGATCATGTTTTTGGCGACTAAATAATTAGTAGCTAAAAAGAAATTGAGAAAATAGTTTGGCCGACTAAAAGTTTCATAGCAAAAAAATAAAAAATAAAAAATCAAACATTAGCGACCAAAAGTTTTTTAGCAAAAAAAAAAATCAAACATTTTCAAACTAAAGTTTTGTAGCAAAAAAAATCAAACATTTGGTGACTAAAATATTTCATAGCTAAAACAAAAGCTAAAGAATAAAAAACTTTTGCCTACAAAAAATTTAGTAGCCAAAAACATAACATTTTTGCCGACTAAAATATTAGCAGCTGTAGACACCCCATTTTTGACTGCCCTCAAAGACTTGGACATCATCGTCGGAACACTCGATGATTATCCATGATCGTGTTCGTTTTGAGTTTCCGAAGGACTCGGCTGTGCGCCTCGCCTTAGGATCTCTCAACTGACTGTTTTGTCTTTCGTTGTGCACCAAGGGCTTGTGTTTTGTGCTTCTGAGTGTGGGAAGTGGCTTGTTAGCCATCCTTGAAAGCCATCGGCTATGGCATGATGCCACCGGCCATGTATTATTGCTATCGGCCAAATGTTTGGCCGACCGGCACCTTTTTGTGGTCGGCCAGCCTTTGTTTTGGTTGATCGACCCCTTTTCTGGCTGATCCCTTTTCGTTGCCTTTTTTAGGCATTGTGCATGCCAGCTGGTGTGCACAGACTATGTCCTCCATACACATGTATGGAGGGATTTGAGCCTTGTTTAGCTTTCCTTGGAAGCTTTGCAAATTGGTTTTTCTAAAAAAGGAGGGCCTCCCCTCCCTTTACAGAGGTTAAACAACTCTGAGATATAACTTATATATCACTCTCTCTCTATATCTCCCTCTCTCTGTAGTTGTGTGTGTAATAGTGTTCAAAAGTGTGTTTTTGTTCTTATTTTTGCACTAAGGCACCTACTGTTACACCATACTTTGGTTACTGAGGTATTGAGGGGTTGATTTCAGAGTTTTTGAGTTGGTTTTGATCAGAAGGAGGTGCTGGAGTTGGTGTTCTTGAAGTGTTCTTCAAGAGTGAGAACTTGCCCTTTTATTCCCCATTTTTGCTTAAGGTTTTAGACCTATTTGAATATTGTTTCGAGCTTAGTGTATAACTGATAAAATTTCTGTATTTTCATGCTTGTTATAGTTGTTTAAGGTCACTTTTGGGTTGGAGGTTGTTCACCTCCTCTTAGACCTTGTTTGGCCTCTTTTTGTGCCTTCCTCTTTAGGCTTTGTAACCCTTTTGTTTTGGCTTTCTCACCACTGAAATCCAGAGGATTTTCAGTGGTGGTGAAGTGGTTTTGAGGTCTTGTATAGGGAAGGGACACCCCTCTTCCCTTATGACTCATTTTCTTGCATTTATGGCTCATACAGGTAGCATGTTTGCATAACTTTATTTGGCTCCATTTCAGAGGGTCTTTGGTGTTAGTTTATCATGTTAGACCTCTGTTTCATGTTGGTTCGATGGCCTATTGTATGCATCATGCACTTGCTTTATAATTCCCTCTATTGTCATAACATGTACCATGCATTTAGATCATCATGGTTGCATGTTTTAGCTTGACTTCATGAAGCTTTTAGCCATGTTGTGACATGTTTAAGCTCTGTTTGGTATTGATTCAGTCATGTTTTGTATAGCCACCATGTATCCTAGCTTGTTGGCCTTGAGTGTGTGAGTCATGAGCATGCTCTATTTGGGATATTTCAGTGATTTGGAATCACTTATCATGCTATTTCAGTCCATGCTCCATGCTTGTATGCTTGGATTTACCATCCTTTCAATGCTTTGAAGAGTTGTTCTTTTGTGCCTTAAAATAGGTCATTGTGCATGCCTCTTCGTTTAACTCCTTGGGCTGTCATATTAGTAGGTTTTGGGGGGTCCTTTTGGCATATTATAGCTCTGTTTTTTATTCAAATAATCCATGCCATGTGTGGTTGAGGTAGTTGTAGTGGAGTGCTCTCTTTGTGGCCTTAAATGCCCTTTCTTTTGTGCCCTTTTCTTAGCATGTTTTTGACCTTGTTCCATGCATGTTCCAGCCTTGTTTTGGCCTCCCCTAGGACTGTCCTAAGTCATTTTGGCCCTTTGGGGCTTGGTTGATATAGTCATGACTTGAGCCTCTCGGCAAGTTTCAAGTTTTGAACCTTCTTGCATACTTTACTTGGGTAATTTGATTGGTTTGGCACCTCTCTTAACATGATTTTAGAGCTTAACATGTTTGTCAAATGTCCATGTTTGTCTCTTTTAAGTATGCTCAAAAGCTCCCCTTTTATGCTTTAGGTGATAGGCCCTTATGCATCCATGCTTGTATGCTTGTTTTATGCCTTTGTTACATCACTTTGGCCACTGTTTTGGCACGGTTGAGGTCTGCCCATTTCAGTTTAAGTCCATTGAGCATGCTTGCTCTCATGATATTTGCAAGCTTGTATTGAATCATGTTTGCATGCTTGGTATATCGCATGATATTTAGCTAATTGCATTACATAGCACTGTTGCATACTTGGCGTGCCCATTGTTACATTAGCTTAAATTGTATGCTTAGGTTACATTGCATTTGACATGCTTGCTACCTTAGTCTTGTGTGCATACTTGAGTCCTATTGCATTTGGCATGCTTAGGTTGCATAACATTGCTTTTCCACATTGCATTGTATTTGGCATACATGCATTGCATTGTGTTCGGTTTGGGGTGTCAAACCAAACATGAGGAATGAGGGACGTTCGTACTTGAAGTGATGAAACGTACCTCAATCCTCGGTCGCCGACACTTTTGATTCAACATGATAGAGTGTGTAGCATTCATTTGTTTTGGTTGCATTCATTCATATTGATTTGCTCACTTGATATCTTTGGCCATCATGCATTAAAATGCGTGATTGGTGGCCCGAAGGTCGAGAGCCATGCTCCCTTGAGTTCTTAGTATGATAGGGAGGGTGGTTGTGCATACATTGTCTTGTAAATGCCTTGCCATGCACTGTCTGTCCTCTGCTGCAGCAAAACCAGTGTTCTGCAGGAATAAGTGGCCGGTCGGCTACTTTCAGTGCCGGCCAACTACTGAAATCAAGTCGGTGATCCCATTTTTGGTCGATGACCATATTTCTATGGCCGGTGGTGTTTTCTCTTGGCCGGTGGCATCCCAAAGTTCTCAGGGAGTGGTTCAGAAGCAACCTTAGGATTTTCACAATTCTCAGAGGTGCAGAACAGTGCAAGCAGAGGCAACATGTGGCATGGCAACGGGTTTCCAAGCAAGGCGAATCGAGCATGCATCATCCAATCATTTCGAGGAGGAGCTGCGGCGGCCTTTTGAATTTCATACTTAGTTTATTTTGTAATCAATTTGTTAATTAATTAAAGGTCTATAATAATTAATTAGCTAGAGTAGTTAATTATTTATTTGGTTTGTATTATTCTTTCGGACCCTCCGTCGAGAGGGCCAACTGTTGTAATAAGTGTGTGTGTGTGTGTGATGCATGCCTTCCAACCCACGTCTTTCTCCCTTTTATTTACCAGCTTATGATGGTTAGTTTAGGGCACGTTTCACTTAGCATACTTATGATCGCATGTTTGCATCCATTTATCTGTCTTGTATGCACCGGGCTCGGCTCATCATACCAACTGCATTGTATTTCAATTCCGAGTTGAATACGTGTATCAGTTGTTGCATCTCATATACCATCTTAGAAATAGCCGAGCCTATTGTAGTTGCATTTTGCATGTGTTGCATTAGCCATCTTAACATGAACTAGGATCATGCATTGATTACTAACTAGTTTCTGTTTTGGCTTGGAGTACTCGGTAAGTGTTAATGCTTTAGCATCCTTGCATGCATGTGAGTGACTGCCATGAATAGCATGATTACCATGAGGCTATTTGCTTATGTGATATAACTGCCTGAATGCCTGTGGGTGGAGGTTAGGTTATTTGAATTGGAACAATGCATTGAATGAGAGTTTTAAGCCCACTTGAGAGTGGCAAAATCATGTCTTCAAAGCCCACCCGAGGGTGGCAAAATCCACGTCTTAGCCTACTTACGAGTAGCACCTTCAAACCATTTTTCAAAACGAACATGAGATGTTTTGTTCCAATTCAGGTGACCTAGTCTATACTTGTATGCTGTGCGCATCACATAGTAATTCTAGGCTAATAACCGGAATAAGAGCACATATGTTTTCAAAACTCGATATCATGTTTAGTAGTGGCTGATCTTTGATCGAACAAGCGGGGCTGCTCATAGATGACCTTCCCCAATCGTACCCAAGTTCCCGAGCCAAGGCAACTTTGGTGATGACGGACACGTGGCCTTAGACAACGAGTCAGGGTTTCCTAAATTCTCCCAAAATAAATATTTAGGTGGCGACTCTGTATCTGGCAATGCAGTCCATGTTTGGCACTTCTTTCAAAAAAATCTGTTTTCAAAAATGATTTGCCGGATTTGGACTCTTTGATGATTCATCAGTCTTGCATTGCACTTTGCGAGATTAGATACAGGACTGTGACATTTGAGTCCGAACTATAGCAAGCCCCAAATGAACAAAACGGGGATTCCCTCCCCGGCGACATTCGGGCATGTCTACAGTTTTTGGCGACCCTACTGGGGAGGTTAGAGAACTTGACTCGAACGCATGATATCTTGTTTTGATTACGCTTATGTGTTTCTTTGCGTTGCATGTGCATTGGTGCGCCTAGGACACAGTGTTTGCCGTTTGCTATTCCTGAACGATTTGCCGGAGGCTCGCTTTGAGAAGCGTGCCATAAGGCTGACTGGTTACGGGCTCTACCATGATGGGAACACAAACCCTGGTTTTCACCGGGGCACCTTTTTTGACCATTCGACCTAGTGCATATCGGAATCCGTAGTAACCATTTCAAACTAGGACAGGTTGCTTACCCGATTGTAAGTTGTTTGAAACCGCTGTGTACATAGTGAAACCCTAGTTCTTGGCGAAACTAGGACACGAAAACCCAACCCCAACATAGGGGTGTTTTGGCTCTTACATGCTTGCTATGTGCTTTTAGAGTTGGCCTCTACAAGAATGCACATATCAGTTTACAAGTTTGGGTATCAGGCCTGCGGGCACCAGTTCAGTATTTTGGGAATCAGTTATCTGTGGGTATCAGATTCAGTTTTGGGGGCAGTGATTTGGGAACAATGATCAGTGTTTGAGAACAGTCTATTCAGCTTATCAAATGTGTGTTGTGATGCCCAACCGTGCATTGTGTGTTTATTTACGCTGTTATGCTGTCTATTTGTCTGGTTGTTTATTTCCTTATTATTGCTTTATTTATCTTTTTGCTAGGTAGTATAGCACAATTGCTTCAGACTATGCAGATATTCCCCAAGCACTCTGGATTAGAGATCGTAGACTCCATCGATCTGAGGATCTGATGGATGGACAACCAGTGTTTCATTCTCTACCCCCAGTTACCAGACGGAGAGCAGTCAGGCAGAGGATATCAGTTCAGCAGTCAGTTCAGAGGGCTTTGTCTACCCCATCTGAGTATAGTAGGGATCAGGGTTTTGTTTCTCCTACAGAGAGGGAACATATATTGATAGTTCACCTAGATCAGGGCAGTATGGTAGGAATGGAGGAAATGATACGTCAACTCCAAGAAAGTATGAGAATCATGCAACAGGACGCCGTTCGTCGGGATGAATTTGCCAAACAACAGGCCGAGGCCATGGCTCAACAGACAGAGTTGATTGCCAGGTTACAGCAACAAACCGGGGCATCTGCTTCACACCAAGCTCCTCCCTTACCGGGAGTTCCAACACTCGGGGAGGCACCAAATGTCCAGGGAGAGACGGACATTCCGATAGGGCCGGTTCCGCCCCCAATTCTACCTCAACGATCCAAGGCACCCACTCCTATCAATCAACCGAATTCTCCTTTCGAATTCGAGGTAGACCCCACAGCATTAAAAGTAAGCAAGCTTGAAAAGTTGTTCAAGAAATCTCAGGGTGTCAAGACCATTCCAGATATTGAGGATGGGTACACCGACATGGCTGTGACGCTGCCAGATCTGTTCAAGATGCCACAAATTGACAGCTTCGACGGGTCGGGGGATCCCATGGTGCATCTATGTTTGTTTTCGGACATACTAAGGCCGATGGGCCTCACTAGACTACAGAAGCTTTCATTGTTTGGCCGGATCCTGTCGGGCGTGGCGACCATCTGGTACGCAAAATTGGAAGATGATGTCAAGCGGAATTGGGATGAGATGACCGAGGCTTTCATTGCACAGTACTCCTATAACACGCAAATCGAGATTACAACCCGTGATCTCGAGACAACAAGACAGGAGCCTAAGAAGAGTTTTTCTGAATTCGTAACCCGCTGGAGGGCCAAGGCCTCAATGATGACCATAAGGCCGACAGATAAGGATCAAATACGGATGGTTGTGTACAACCTTCAACCCAAACTGATGCAGAAAATGATCGTGCTCCCCTTCCCTACCTTTTCAGATCTTTATGTGATGGGAGTACAGATCGAGGATGCTTTGAAGCAGGGCTTGATTGACAATGACAAAGAGCAACCCAGGAGGACCTTCAACTGCAACAACAATGCAGGCACAAGCAGTGTTGCAACTGCTAGAGCTTCAGAAGTAAGCATGGTCACCACCACCCCTCCAAGAACCCTGGCAGCTACACCCTTCTCTGGTGCGTCCGGAAGTAACGCACAAACAACCAAATACCAAACTTAAGGCCAAAGAGCTTTCACTCCACTATATATGCCCCTGTCCAAAGCTTTGGGGGTTTTAATCAAAAAAAGGCACTTGAAGCCCCTAGAGCCGCGGCCATTACCAGAAAAACTTTCACCCTCCCATAACCCGGCTAAATACTGCTCGTTTCACCAACAGTACGGTCATGACATCGACCAATGCTATCGATTACGTCATGAGATTCAAGATCTCATTGACAACAGGGTGATCGTGCCTCCAGAGAAACCCAATGTCACAACCAACCCCTTCCCACCACACAACCAAGCTCCACCTCCCAAATGCATTAATTTAATCCAGACTGGAGTCGCGTCATATGACGATAGCATATACATCACTCCTTCTCACCTACCCGAGCAGGAGGTGTTCATTCCAGACAGCACTGAACTGTGCATGTTAGACATCTCCCAAACCCAACCTAAACCAATGGTGGTGACTGTCGAAGACAGAACATGGATGACTTCGAAGGAGAATGGGATTGTTGAGTCAGAGTCTGAGGAAGTTGTGAGCTTTACTGAGGAGGTATACAATCCGAATGGCTATATTGCATTAGTGGGCCAGGCTAGGCCAAACTTTGAATTGCCAGCAGGGACAGAGATTTGTGTAATCCGGGGGGACGGACTTGATTAGAGGATAGATGACTTGGTAGCTCTGGAAGGGGACTTTGCCGACCTTCTGTTTTTCAATGAACAAGATTCAGGAGACATGATAGTCAACTGGTCTGATTTTGATGAGTCAGCAGAGGTTGCAGGGTGGCTTGACGACCAACCCGATGTTGTGGAAGAAGCTCAGCCAGAACAAGGCTTGTTAGGAACAAGGACATCAGCTGTGGCCGGAAGGGCCGGGGATCAGAATGCATCGCCGGAGAGCGCCGGTGCTAAGAATTTTGCTTGAGACCTGGGCATTATGAATGTAGGAAATGTGGAGCAGGCTGTGTTGAAGCAATTAGAACAAGAAGGGATCAAAGATTCCGAAAGAGCCAGAAAGGCTAAAGCTCCTGTGGGGGTTGAGAGTGCTGTGTGCACAAGAACCAAATGTACTACGAGTACAGGAACGCAAGGCGCTGCGGGCATAGAGATTTTTGTAACGGAGCCGGACAGGTGTTTGTCGGCTGTCGATGGACTGTGGTGGGAAGACGATGATCTATGTGGATCTTGCCCACACGGATGATGATTGGGGGAGTAATAAACTTGATGATACCTTGTACATCGGCGAAGTCGATCATATGACCAGGAGCGGGCGGTATTTCAAGCCCCTGCATCTAGATCAACCAGAAGCGTCTAGGAAAGACAAGGAGGCAGAGAAACAGAAAGAGAAGCAACTCGAATAAGAGGCGATGTTGAAACAGTTGAAAAAGATACAAGCAGACATCTCTATCTGGGGACTACTTATGGCTTCACGTGTTCATAAACAAGTTGTCTTATCGGCAATGGACAGGGCCAAGCTCTCAATAGACACCATGCCTGAACAGCTGGTGGGATTGGTTTTTTCGGGAGGAGGTTCCCCGACGTTGACCTTTTCTGACAAAGAACTACCACCTGAGGGCGCAAATCACAACAAACCTCTCTACATCTCTATGGAATGGTTTGCAGCTTTCTGCTTTGCTTTGTCGTATGTCTCGGTTTAAGAAGAAAATGGAAGAGAAGAAGAAGCCAAGAGGCGAGGGATTGCCGAGGCAATCTTTAACGAACGAGACCAGTCTAGTTGTTGTCGGTCAGGTCCGCCGTGATTATTGAAATCGCGCGCCAGACGCGGCCCTCGATGAAGACGAAAGAGGTAGAAAGAGAGAAAAAAAAGGAAAGATATACAATATGTATATAATCTATATATATGTATACTGTATACGCATCTATATGTGTGTATGGGTTCGTATGTTTGTGTATTTGTAAATTTATGTATTCATATATTTGTGTATGTGTACCGTGTATGTATCCGTAGGTCCATATGTGTACTGTGTATGTATATTTATGTATCCGTATGTTTGTGTCTATATATATATGTGTGTATGTATGTAGTACATATTTTTTTATATTATTTATATGCATATATGTATATATGAAAAAAAAAAATCAAGGAAAAAAATTCAAAAAGAAATTTTCAAGAGAAAAAAAAATCAAATGGAAATTTTGAAAGAAAATCAAAAAAAGAAGAAAAAAATCTGCAGAAAATAAAAAAAAAACAACAAAAAAAAGAGAGGAAAATTTTGGAAATAGAAAAAAAAAAATCATTTGTGTATTTTTCTGTTGTGCATTGATCATATTATTGTTGTGCATTCATCATTGTATATCGTATGTCTCACATTGCCCATTCGTATTTTTGCATTCACCACCACACTTGCACTGTCTATTATTGTAGACACCCCATTTTTGACCGACCTTAAGACTCAGACGTCACCGACTGAGCGCTTGGTGATGTTGCATAATGTTCTTGTTCAGAAGTTTCAGAGTTGCGGCCGTGAGCCCTGCCTCCGGACTTCCGAACCCTCTTCTGTGCCTTGTCTCGGTTTGCGAACCAAACTCGGTTTTCTTTGTTTCTTTTCCTGAGGAAAGAGAGAGGTCCCGTAGACTAACTCTCAATGTCCGTAGGCTACATTTGGTGGCCGTAGGCCATTTTTCTCATTTCGGAGTCCGGTTTCCGGTTTTCGGAGCCGTCAGGCCGTGTGCCTCGGTTCGGGACCGCTTAACCAGCTCCTATTGCTCCAGTTTTTGGAATACTTCCTATTTTCTCCCTTTTGAGGGACACTGGGGTCTGAGAAACCCACTTCGTGGCCGAACGCCACTTTCGGTGCTTAACAGCCCATTTTCGGGACCCCGAAC